>FIZU01021085.1:20207-35172 GCA_900064475.1 Pseudococcus longispinus | reverse complement strand
GTATCGTCCCCGGAATTTTTATTTAAAAAAAAAAAAAAAAAAACATCAAAAAATCCCACAGATAGAACACAGAAATTCCAATTAAATATATACAAATATATAAAAAAATTTATATATAATTTGATATGACATTTATGTATTTTCAATCAGCTATTTAAAATCCCTTTTTGCCCCATGGAAAAATTTACCAACGTCGAGAGTTTCAAATTTAGCATACACATTTGCCCCGAATTTTTTTCTGCTCGAATTGTAATTACGAAAATCATCCTCCAAGTGCTAAGCAAATCTACCAAGTTCGATGCATATTCACGTATCGTGGCGGGTTCTACACATAAACGTAAACATTATAAGACTCAGCGAGGAACTTTTTACACAATCGATGAATCCGGCTAATTATTTTCTTCATTCAACTCCCCGAATTACTTTAAAAACTGGCGTTAGGAAAAAGAAAAAAACGTAAACGACCAATAGACTACTAAATTAGAAAGAAAAAATCGCACGAGAAGAACATCAAATTACACGTAAGAAATAAAAACCGCACATATAAAAAAAAAAAAAAAAAAAGAAAAAACTTGGCGAACGTCGATTCGACGACGCGCGTATTAAAATAAAAATAATAAATTATACTGTATGTACATAAAAATTCATAGAGGTAGGTTCAATTTGTACTATAGATTTCATTTGACTTAATTTCATGTACATTCTGTCGTACAAACCCTGAGTAGAGTGATGTAAATCTATATTTATAATACGCTTAGGAAATACATACGTAAAAATCAAATTACACATGTAAAATTGTCTCTATTAGGAAAAGAAAAAAAAAAAGAATGAAGGAGGGAAGGAGGATAAAAGAACAGAAACATATACCATCGATACTAAAACATGATAGAAAATACGAAACAAAAATAATAATCTGCGAGAATGAAAAGAAAAAAAAAATGTATTACTAAATAACTTCAACTGCGACACAGCGCGATGTAGTTACGAGGCAGTCAAAATCCCTGAGATAATTGCCATAAGTTTTACATTTTATATAACTGAGAACAACGAACATACACTAACAATTAATTTTTTTAAATTTACGAAACGAAAAGAAACAAAAACGAAAGGGGGGGGGATAACGATATACCTATTAACATCGATACCTACAATTAAAACAACAATAACCTAATGTACAGCGAGCAATAACATAAAACAAATGCTTTGATTTACACAACGTTCCTATTTACCATTCGCTTCTCTACCATCGGACACGAAAGCCCTAGCCAGTTAACAAAATTTTCCCAAACGTATCCTCCTCGACACTCGAATTAGAAAAATTCATCAATGGAATGCGAACGTAACGTACGAATACACCAAAAAACAAAAATACTGATAAAGTACATCGTAGGTAATTTAAACACGTGTAAAAAGTTCCTCCCACACTGAACAGAGCAATCAAATTGCGCTGGATTAATCGGTGATGCGTGGAATCGGGTACAATCCAACAAAATTCACGTAAAATTAAAGAAGAAAAAAACGAAAAAAAGCTAAAACTAAAGAGAAAAAAAAAAATATTGCAAACAAAAATGTGATTTTACGTTGCTGTAAAGGTAATCGCAACCAACTCATGATACATTACACAGCCCCAACGCACAAAAATTCGTGGTTAGTTACAATTTTATTGTATTTCGAAAAAAAAAAAAAAATAGGAGTTGCACAGGAAAATTAAAAAGAAAAATAAAACTCAACAAAACGATAACAAAAAATTTCACATTTCACCTTGATTTTTTTCTGTGTTTAACACAAAATAAAGACAAATAAAAACAAACAAACGATAACAAGACCTGATTATGTTAAAAGGCGTAACTACTGCTCATTCGTCGTATAGAAAATAAAGTAACGAAAAAAAAAAACACGACCCCCTTCATCTTCACCCAACATTTCAAGTACCTTAAATTTTTTACAAAAAAAAAATTAAAATATCATTATGGCACCCACTTTTTCTCTTTTATTTTCACGTTGCGAAGAAAAAGCGATATTTTGTCAATTTTACCAATCTCTTTTACAGTTTGCGAACATTTTCACGCCGGGATAGAAAAAAAAAACAGAAATACAGATGGATTTGAAGGAAGAAAACAACTAAACAGAAACAAAAATCAACGGAATAAAAGGTATCAGACGATTGGACGCGGATTCTTTTACTTACGTCGCCGCGTAAATAAATATGGAATAGAATGTATCAGAGTTTTTTTTTTTTTGTTTTAAAAACCGTTATAAAAACAAATTTATACATATGAGAAAAAAAATTAATAAGTAAAAAATAATTAAAAGAATAGCACGTTTTAGTCAAACAACTTATCGACGATAAAATAAAAAACAGTCAACGCGCTCTTCTTACTAGTCGAACGAAATTTTTTTTTAGGTATACACATAATTTAAAAACAAAGAAAAAAAAAAATGAAAACAATACATTATCATATTATGATAAAACAACGAATTACATACTAGGAGAAGTAATGACTAGTAGTGACAGGAACCGACGAACAATATAGTGGCTCTCTCCCCTTGAGATGGTATTCGCCGATGCACGGTCACTAATGGAGCAACGGGGAGAACTAAAAACTGTAGTTTGGTTATCCTGTTCTGCATCCATGCATCATGTCGGACAATTTTTTTTTTTTTTTACAATTCCTTGCACTGATAACGGACCATGTACGCGTGTAATCGACGTAATTCACGAGGAAAAAAATTTTTCAACAATAATATTACATATAACAACGAAAAAAAAATATACAATCACAGATCGCCGAAATATTCGCTCGTAGTGTTTTTCTCGTCCCGACCGGAGCCTTCGCGATCATCGAGCAAAATGGCAAACGTTCATTCTCAATTACGAAATTAAAAACTACTGAAAGCATCAAAGTAACTCACTAAAGAGACGAAATTCTCAATTGAAATAATCGCACGATTGACTGTTGAATCGAAAAAATCATGTTTTGTAGTCGAATAAATGTAACGTGAGTTGTGCAAGTGGAAAGTTCGTGGCTTGGGGTGAAAAATTTGACGGGTTTGGGCTGGAGGACCCCCCTCCCCCCATCCAATTTCATCACACGACATATTTTTCTTTGCTGGAGTCGATTTGGTTTCGTAAAGTTCCAGCACTGATATCGAAACATCTTTTTAAATGATAAGGAGAGGAGGAGGGGGTTGA
The DNA here is from genome assembly GCA_900064475.1 of Pseudococcus longispinus. Taxonomy (NCBI): domain Eukaryota; kingdom Metazoa; phylum Arthropoda; class Insecta; order Hemiptera; family Pseudococcidae; genus Pseudococcus; species Pseudococcus longispinus. Next base: position 31,979 of record FIZU01021085.1, on the reverse strand, counting down.
AATATTAATCGTTTTTTCAGGTTGTTGATTTCGATTGTAGAAATAATTCAGTTTTTAAATCCGAAATAAACCTATTGAGTGAGAAGATTTGGGGGAATTGGGTGGGGAGGGGGGGGGGTGAAATTACCAAAATTGTGAAAAATGACATTTTTTGAGGGCAAAATCTGTCATTTTTAAAGCCATTGAACCCTTGAAACCAAAATAAGAGTCAAAGAGAGAAGGTCAACATGAAAACATGAATAAGGCAAGCTCAATTTTTGAAATGAATGATTCGAATTTTCAAAGAAATCAAGTTTTCGAACCCCAAAAAATGAATTTCTGAAGGTTGGAGAATTTTTGAGGGCATCATTTAATTTTTGAGTTGATTGAACCATCAAAACGAAAATGAAACCAGATGGTCCAATAGAATTTCAAGATGGAAATGCAGGACTTCTTTAGAATTTTGTAAAAGAGTAGGAAGGATTTTCTCTAGCCCCCCCCCTCCCTCCTTCATCCCTCAAAAAGGGATTGCTTTCTATATTTTCACAAATGCTCAAATTCTAAAAAAAAATCTGCACACAAAATGAACCAGATTAAAGAAAATTTTCGAATAAATTAGCAAAGCAAGATGATCTGCCATTTTTAATGAATTTTGAACGAAAATATCCCAATTTTTGAGCCAAATGGAGCACATTTTCAGTATTTTTTCGATTTTCAGCAAAACTTTGTCAAATGAAGGATTTTTTGAACATTTTCATCAACTTGAAAACTCAGTGAATGGGAAGAAGGGGGCGGGGTAAGATCAAAAATTCTGAAAAAACCCAACATGAATATTGCATTCGCAATTTTTGAGATGAATGGTTTCAATTTTCAGAGTAATTCAGTTTTCGAACCCAAAAAAATGAGCTTCGGCAGGGTGGGGACTTTTTTTTGAGGGCATCATTTCAGTTTTGAATTGATTAGATCATCAATACGAAAATGAGATCAGATGGTCGAACAGAATTTCAAGATCAAAATGCAGAACTTCTTCAAAATTTGGCAAGAGTTTGGGCAGGATTTTTTCAGTTTTAATCCCCCCCCCCCCCCACGGAAATTATTTTGATTTTTGCACAGATGAGCAAGTTTTCGAGATTTGAGAAAATTTTGGAATCAATTAGCAAAACAAGATGGTAATGCAATTTTTTTTTCACTTGGAGAAAAAATTTTTAAAATGAATTTTGAACAAAAATTGCAGGGATTTTTCAACATTTTTTTAGATTTTAAGCATCACTTTGTCAAATGAAGGACTTTTTCAGCACTTTCGGCGCCTTGGAGACTCAATAGGAACGGGAGGGGGAGGTGGGGATCAAAAATTGCGAAAAATTTCAACATGAATATTGCAATCACACTGTTTTTGAGATGACAGATTTCAATTTTCGGAGAAATGAGCTCTCAAACCTAAATACTGAATGAGAGTAAAGTCTTCAAAATCTTGACATCGAGGTTTTTGCACACGTCGATTTGATAATTTTGCCCCAAATCTTCAATATCATCGATGGGGAAGGGGGGCAATTAAACATTTTTTTTTTAGAATAATTCAGCCATTGAACCTCAAAATGATCCTTCGAAAAGGAGAATCAAGGAATACATTTTTTTGAAATTTCAAGTTTTTGAAGGTATTCCACATTGAATTCATCAAGTGTGAATAGGGGGGGAGGGGAGGTCACAGGTAAAAATTTTTAGAAAATTCAAATACGAACGTTGAAATATAATAATTTTAAAAATCTTCAATTTCCATTTCTGAAAATTTCATTTTAGAAACCCAAAATGAGCTTCCACGGGAGGGAAAAAGCACGAGGACCAAAATTTTGAAATTTTCGAAATGGATATCAAAATATAGCTTTTTGAGTACGCCGAACGATATGAATAATTTCAACCAGCTTTTAGAGGGGTGATGGGAGGGGGTACCAAAATCCAATGAAATATCAAAACCCTAAAAAAATCATCAAAATCAGTACCCTCCTCCTGCCAAACCTCAAATTTCAACCCCTCTCAACCCAATTCTTTCCAACTTCCACAACGACACGATTTCAAACCAGTTCAAATACTTCGTAATATATAAAAGTTTGGAAAAAACCAATTTCAAATAAACCTGAGTGAAAAAAATGCAAATTTAAAATCAAACCTGAGTAATTAAATTTCATCTATGGTCAAAAATTCCGCTATTTATGGTTAGGTAACGATATTAGTATAATTTTCAACAACGCAATTTCCCTCCCTAAATCGAAAAAACACCACACCACACATTTCCTAATCAAATAATAAATTTCTATAGCCGAAAAAATACACATAGATACAAAAAAAGAAAAATAAACAAAAAAAAAAAAAAGGAAAACAAAACAGTAACATAAATTGAGATCAATGATTGAAAATTCATTCGTACCATTTGCCATTTTTGCCGACGTCGAAAGGGGCGAGACGAAAAATCGAACGATTTCAAATGCAAATGCACCACGTCGTACACAAACGCACATGATTTATGTAAAGTGGTTTAAATCATCGAAAGTTTTCGCCGAGCGTCTTTACACATACGTTGAAAAAAAAAATAGTTGTTAATCGAAACAATCTATCGGATTAAGTATCGAACTGGTCACATATGTAGGTAATAACGATATCGTACAAAGACGCGTACTTCCGATAATTTAAACCAATCTGAGAGAGGTAATTTGTTTTTAAACATATATAACAAAGAGAGCTGTAATAACGGTTATCGAGCAAGAGTAAAATGACCATACTTCGTTACGAAAAAAAATTAACCGAGAAGGCAAAAAACCCTCAAGAGTCATTTCACTCGCACCGTACAATAAAAATTATCAACAGAATAAAAAAATACCTGAAAAAGTAGTAATTAAAACACTGTAAAAAAAATAAAATAAAATAAACAAAATAATTAAATAACTAAATAGAAAACAAAGAGACAGAAGAAATAAAATATTTGTACTATAGAGGTAGTTACTGGTATTTTGGTGAAACTATTGATTATGATTTTGTACTTGGCTTTGCTGCAAAGCCTTTAAACTGAGCTCTGTTTTATGTTCGCGCGCGATATGCCTACGAACGGTGTTATTTCTTGTGAATGTTCGCGAGCAGAATGGACACGGCACTCTGATGCCTTGGTGGCGTTGCCTGATATGAGCTCGTAAATTCGTTTCATATCCGTATAAACGTTCGCAAAATGGACATTGTAGCTTTTTACCTGCAAATATCGCGTCCACATTGTAATTATACCGTGCTTCGCCTTCGTACTCGTGCATTTATGCAAAACCTCTTCGTATCCTCCCCCCTCTTTTCTCATGCCTTCGCCATCATATCCGCCTGTGCGATTATTTACGACTTTAAAGGGTTTTTAGAACAGAAAAAAGGTTTTTTTTTGACGCAGAAATACTCCAATTTGGCAAATTCGATACTTCAAATGTGATAAGGGAGGGTAGAAGAGAGAAACATAATATTTTCTTTCAAAGGAGCCTCAGAGAAGAATCCTCACCAAAAAAATTGAAAACCAAAGATTCATGAGATAATTTTCAAGAAAAAATATAAGGGAAAATATGAAAATTTGGCTGATTTGAGAGAACCCACACTCGACTCCTTTAAGCTTTACTTAGTAAAAGAGAAAAAAATTCATGCCATTTTTATGTCATTCCTAAGCCATCTAAGATGTTCAATAAAATTCACAAATTTTGATCACTCGAAAAATTAATTCAGAAGATGAAATTCCTCTCTTTTTTTAAAATAATGTACAAGGTGTTCTGATAGCAGTGCATCGCCTTCAAACGAGAAATGCAGCTATCCAAACTGCATAAGTGTATGCATGTTTGCCAACCTCAAGATTTGAAGGGACAAGGTTATACTCTAGTCCTGGTGGATATTTCAAAACGTCGTAACTCCGCTGATAATATAGGTAGGCAAATTTTTTTTGAAACTTTCTTGCAGAACTTTTCAAGCTCTACAAAATAAGTTATAATCATATTTTGCCTAAATCTAAAATTGAAGGGGTTACAATGATTTAAAAATTTGTAAGCCTCATAACTTTTTCAATTTTCAAGTTATGCAAAATTTTGCAAGAGTCATTTGTTGTTGAGCTTTTTCAGCTCTACAAAATGAACTAATAATTTTTAGCATAACTCTAAAATTGAAGGAGCTACAACCACTAGAAAGATGAAAAGTGACTTTATTTTCTCGAAATTCAATTTTTTCTTTTCAAAAGTTTTCAAAATGGTCTCTCATGTTTTCAATTTTGGAGTTGAGCAAAAAATTACTAGCTCATTTTGTGGAGCTCGAAAAACTCAACAAAAAATAACTCTTTCAAAATTTTGCATAACTTGAAAATTGAAGGAGTTGTGAAGTCTACAAATTTTCAAATCATTGTAGCTCCTGCAATTTTAGAATTAGGCAAAACATGAATATAAGTAATTTTGTAGAGCTTGAAAAGTTCTACAAGAAAGTTTCAAAAAGAAATTGCCTATCTGTATTATCAGCGGAGTTACGACGTTTTGAAACATCTACCAGCACTATTGCATAACTTTGCCCCTTCAAATCCTGGGGTTGGCAACTATGCGTACACTTGGGTAGTTTGGGTAGCTGAATTTCTGGTTTGAAGGCGGTGCAATGCGACTGGAACACCCTGTAGCACTTATGAATAAATAAAAAGTCGATGGTTAAATTTTTGAAGAAGATTTGAAAAATTTACAATTTTTATGGAAATTTGATCAATTTTAATAACATTTTCGACGATTTCAATGCTTTTATTTGGAAATGTTTACAATATTTTTACCATCTTCTGTGAAAATTTTGAATTTCAAAGTTATTTTCAATGATTTTTATACTTTTTTTTCATTTTCCTCCTGACATTAGTTATTTTTATGCAAATCTCAACACTTTTTACACAGTCAATTTTTTTCACCCATTGGTGATTTTTTTAAAACACTTCTATGAAATTTTTACAGATTTTTATGACAGTTTCAATTAAATTTTACAATTTTTATGGTCTTCTGAATTTTTTTCACGACATTTTCGATAATTTTCTAGGAAATTTTCAACGTTCTTATGAAATTTGAACTACTTTTACAACAGTTTTAATAATTTTCATTGCATTTTGATGCGAAAAAAATCATTCAAAATTTCAAAAATACAGGGTGTTCCGGGAATCGCAGAAATGAGCATTACTTTGAAAAGTGAACAATTTTTGTCATGTCAATTTTTTGTATGAAATCCAAATTGAAGGAGCTGTAACATTCGAAATAGATTAAAAATTTCAAAAATTTTTATGGAATTCAAGTTCGAGGTTCGATTACGATTTTTGAATAATTTCGGTTCGGGTTCGGTTCAAGGCAATTTTCAAATGGTTCGTTTGAGTTACGGTTCAACTACCTGAAATTTTTACCAATTTTTCTACTTTCAACGTTTCTTAGCCCCTTCAATTTTGATTTTAGGCAAAAAATTAACATGACAAAAATTGTTCATTTTTCAACCCACGACAGAAATTTTCAATTTCAAATCATTTTTAGAAACCTCAAATTTGTAGATAGACAAAAAATCATGATTTCAAAATTTGTTCAATTTTTAAAGTAAGTTACTACCCATCCTCACAGATAAAAATTTATTTCGATTCGATTTTTTGAAAAAAATTTACCCCTTCAATATTCGAGATAAGCAACATGTTCATCTGAAGTTTTTTTTCAGTGGTATCTTATTATATGTAAACTTTTTCTTCGGCAGACGATTCCCAGAACACCCTGTACGAATAGAAGACGTTTACTCAAAACTTATTAGTCGAAATTAGGTCTTTTCAAACACTTTTATGGCAAATAAAATTACCCAAAATCTCCAGAATTCAATTTCTGAACAAACTGCTCAAATTTTCTAGTCGAAAAAGGCTCATTTCAGAACTGGAGGCGAAATTCAAGATTGAAGGAGGATGACTAAAGGACTGAATTAGAATTTTCAAAAGAAAATGAGCTCAATTCCTGCAGCCCTATTCTGATGGAAATGGTTTGGATGTGAATCCGGAGACCATACTCGTATTTTTCTTCTTAAAAAAACTCATTTTTGAATTAGGACTGAAGCTATCTCAGAAATGATGTCAGAATGCTCAAAAGAGCTCTACTCTGAAATGAAGAGCTTGAAATACTCCTATTCTGGATTTTCAATCTTCCTTTTTAGATGATATTTTCAAAACTCTGCCTTTCTCGTTCAAAAATTCCGGCCCCCTTGATCTCTGAACACTCTTCAATCGCAAATCCAAATCGAATCCTCAACCTATTTCTACAGGGATACCCAAAATTTCGAACCAATCTTCAAAACCAACTCCTTCCCTTGTCCAAGATCAACCCAGGCTACTGCTCTTCCACCAATCCAAAGCTCAATTCCATGCAGACAAAAATCATTCAAATAATAATTACCATCCGGTGTAGTGGTAGTGGTAACTCCTTTATGTGGTGGATCCATTTTCGGATTAGGTAAAGCAGAATTCCAAGTGTTTGATCCTGAACCGGATGGCGACTGTACGATTTCGAGCGCTGGTGGAGGTGGAATGCGATCGTTGACGTCCCTTTGATTACTTTCCAAAGACCCGCTGTAGTACTTTCGATCACCTCCATTCTCATCAATGCTACTGGCACCTTCTTCACATTTAATGCGAAGATCTACAACAAACAGACATTAATCACTATTCATCATTGCCCCTACCCAAAACTCAACCAAACCTCTACACACCTTCGGCGCAATTTGAATTCGACTGCCATTGCTGATGAGGCGAAGGCGATTTATCAATATTTCCGGAACGTTCGAACGATCCCGCAGCAGCAGTACCATCCGCGGATAAAATAGGCGGCGGTATCGACGGTGGGAGGGGTTCGTAATGATGCGACGAGGATTGCGGCGGCGTGAAAGCGATCTGCAGCGGAGATTCTCGGTCTATTTTCGATCCGTCCCTTAGCACGGAACCGCGTATGTGAGAATCACGCATCGAATCGTTAGGACTTCTCGGCGGATGACGTTTTCTCGACGATAATCCTATTTCGTACGTCGACGCCATGGTATGACTGCCGGACACCGGTATTCGCTGCTGATCGAAGTGATCTCCTCTTTTGTAATGCAAATGATATGAAGCATACGAAGCGTTCGACGCCGGAGACGAAGGCGGTAACATTGACTCTGACTCGGTACCGTGTCCGGATCGGCCTCCGCCGCCGCTTCCTTCTTCCATTTTAATCGCATTTTGACCACCGGTAGTTTTATTCTGCTTCGAATTACGACTACTACTTGGCGAATCTACTCTCGAATCAGACGAGTGTTGTTGTGTGACTAATTTTTCTTGTTCTACTGATAATCCTTTTACCTGCGAAACAATCGAATACCTCGAATTAGTGATATGAAGTAAACAATCAGGTATTATGCATGTTATATTGACAGTAGGGTCAAAGAAGCCGCACCCATCTTCTTTCTAAAATGTTTTTGGCAGTTTTTTTACCCAGAAATTTAATGGTTTGGAAACGAAAACAAAATATTGAAGATAGGGACTTCTCCTTCTTCGTCAAAATTTATACCTGATTAATTTCAAGGGTTGTATTCATCGATAAGTCGAGTAAAAAAAAGATCCTCACTAAAAGGGTGGCATCTCAAAAACCAAGTCTCCTAGAGAAAAACTAATAGCATAAAACAGAAAGAGAATTTCATGCTCTACAATTTTGATTCTTAGCATTTTTCTCGTAGGAACCTTAGTTTGGTCAGAAAATCCATGTTTATGGAATTTTTTTTTCATTTTCAAATCCATTGCTTTTGCATATGGACTAAATAGCCCATAAACATGGGTTTTCTGGCCAAACTAAAGGTCCGACGAAAAAATGCTAAAAATCAAAATTATAGAGCATGAAATTCTCTTTCTGCCATTAGCGATTAGTTTTTTTTTTCAGACGCTTAGTTTATGAGATTTTTGCAAGGCTTCTTTTTTTTTCATTTTAAAAACCATTGGCCTTCTATGTGAGCCACCCTGTAGCCACAAAATGAGTTACATTAATATTTTGCCTAGTTGCAAAATTCAGTTTGCATAGAATCGGAATAATACATTCCATTGAGTACTTTAAATCGAGTCTGCGCCAGTTTTAGTCCAACTGTGAAATGGAAGGCACTAGATCGTTTTAAAATCTTTGAACGTTGATAACTCCTTCAATTTGCTGTGTTGGCAAAATTTACACTTCACCAAAATTGTACATCTCACTGAATACTTTATATCGAGTCTACATCGATTACAGCCTAATTGCAAAATTGGAGGCGCCACAGCACTTTAAAGAATTCAAACGCATATAACTCCTTCAATATGGTAGATAGGCAAAATTTAAAAATAACCAAATTTGTTTATTTTATTGAGTACTTTAAATCGAGTTATTACCAAATTCAGCCTAACTACAAAATTGAAGGAGTTGAAGCATTTTTGAATTTCTGAATGCTCATAACTCCTTCAATATGCTAAATAGGTAAAATTTGCACTCGACCAAAATTGTACATTTCACTAGATACTTTAAATTGGTTATCATGAATTTCAACCTAATTGCAAAATTGAAGGCGCCAAGCATTTCAAAGAATTCAAACATGCATAACTCCTTCAGTATGCTAGATAGGCAAAATTTACAAATAACCTAATTTGTTTATTTTATTGAGTACTTTGAATCGAGTTATTACCAATTTTAGCCTAAAAGCAAAATTGAAGGCGTTGAAGTATTTTTTGAATTTCTAAATGTTCATAACTCCTTCAATATGATAGATAGGCAAAATTTACAAATGACCAAATTTGTTTATTTTATTGAGTACTTTAAATCGAGTTATTACCAATTTTAGCCTAACTGCAAAATTGAAGGCGTTGAAGCATTTTTGAATTTCTGAATGCTCATAACTCCTTGAATATGCCAGATAGGCAAAATTTTTACATAACTAAATTTGTACATTTCACCGAGTACTACAAACCGAGTCTATACAAATTTCAGCCTAGCTGCCAAATTGAAGGAGTTACAGCATTCTCAAACATTTGAACGCGCAGAACTCCTTCAATAATTAAAATAGGCTGTATAGAAATATCCTCGTAGCCCATTCTGAAGATTTTACTACCGGTTTCCAAATCGATCCAGTACAAATTTTGCCTATATTGCATACCGAAGGCAACACATCATTTAAAAAACTACCCCTCGCTCTTTAAACCTCACGAAATACAACGTATACCACAGATCGAAAACTTTTCCGAATAAAACCGAATTGAAAAGTTCGAAAGTTATCGGAAATCATGTGCTTTAACCGATTATCAAAAATTTCAGCTCACTTGTAAATATTCGGCCGCTTTTAAAAAACTCGATAAGCTTTCTTGAGCCACATGAACTTCGCCTTTGTACATGAACTCAAGTAATGCGGACATATTATTCGATGATGTTCCATCTAATATCACCAGTATACTAGGACAAGGGGGTGCTGATTCGAATAAATCTTGAAAATGTTTACTGCAAGCCGCTAAAATTAACTTGTGCGCCTGAAATGTTACCCCTGCGAAAAAACGAAATAAATTAATAGAAATTCTATAAAGAGTAATTTATTTAATTACATTAAAAACAGCACGTTGAGAGGAAAAAAATTCATTTCTCAAGTTCGGTGTGTAATTATACGCCAACGTTCCAACATTTTTCATCTTTTATATATATTTTTTTATGCGAGATTTCGAAAATACACGTTAGGAACGACAAACAACTACACACACGCGCGTTTAAAATAGTACATAGTAAATTATGCCTACGAGAAGGAAAACTTACCTTCGCAAAATAGTGTTACATCGGTAAGGCTTGCAGATTTAAATAAATTATCAAAAGTATTGACGAGGTTGTTGCCAAAACTATTCCATTTTAAACAAAACTGCTGCTGCGGGTCCATTACCAAATTATTGTGCGCTCTCGCGAAAGCCTTTCTCTTATACTAAAGCTAACATTATCATTTACCCTGAAACATAGAAATGAAAATATATAAATTATTAACACATTGAACGCATAAGTATTTTTAAAGCTCGTACTCTTATCAAGTTCACGGTTATATCTAGATCGCGACACGATGTTTGTTTTAAGCTTTCAAATAAATACTAATTCTCAATACGACGATATTTTTGCAGCGATGATGCGTTTCTTATCATCATCGAGCGATCGATTGCAGAAGAGGAAAAAATCCACAACGGAATTATGACGGTTCGCGATATCGATGCGACAGCGAAATGGTTAAATTCGCACACCGCCGTAGATTCCTCGCCATTATCTAATGCACATGGGAAAATTTCATTCGATACTCGATCATACGACGCGTAATTATCGCCATTATTTCTCGCAGATCGTAATTCGATTATACGCGCGTATTATCTAAGACATTTATGCATTTTACCGACATATCCTTAGATCGTGGTTTTTTATCCTAGGTTTTTCATTTGAAATTCAACCTCTTTTTACCTTTTAGCATCTTTTTCTCATCGAATGCTGCTTATTCAGTCAATTTGGCAAAAGAGATTACCGCATTGATACGTATCGTATACCTATAGCCACGTTTTCGCACACGTGCAAATTAAATTCACACGAATGGAAAAACTCGCAGCGTCGTTTAAATTTCAAACGTCAGGTGGTTTTGAAGAAATGAGATATCTGCTAACAGGATGAACAATGACGCAAGGAAATCTCGAAGAAAGAAGATTATTGAATGGAAAGAAGCTAACCGTGTCATGAAAATTACCTCCGCATCGTAATCACGAAAATATCCAGAGATCTTTTGCATAGGTACATATTTATCTACACTTGTTCCACGAAAAACGTGGAAATCTGGTTGGGGCGAGGGTCCAGTGACGACAATTGGATGTCACAAAAAGGGTAATTCGTGAATAAGCTTTCAAATTTCATATTGGTTGGAAAAACTTTGTAAATGACAGATTTTTTTCCAGTATCAGGAAATCGACCGAAAAATGAGCTGACAAATTGGTGTGAAAGTTCATCAAAGTGAAGAAAATTCGATTATAGGAGAAAATATCCCAACAGGAAGCTTTCAAATTCATTTCGGAGAAGATCATCGATAAAAAAGAATTCAGTTTTCTATCCGAAAAAAATTCCAAAAATCGAAATACTCATTTCAAATTGAGAAAAATTCTCCGAAATTATGTTTTTAAAAATTCATTCATATTGCCGAAAATATCCGAAAATCAAGATCCAGCTTTATTACTGAGCTTCCGTTCTGAAAACGAAATTTCCGATTCCATCTAGCGAGAAACTTCCCAAAATTGACGTATATTTTCATTCCAGGAAATTCGACTATTTTCAAGTAGGAAAAAGTCTTCGAATGTCAATATTTTTTGGTTGCACTAGAAAAGATTGGCTAAACTAACTTCTGCATTAAAACCATAAGATTTGAAAAGTGAGCTTCTAATGACCATAATGACAGAAAATATTCAAAAATTTGAAAAATCTCTCAAAAATATGCATTTACTCCATTTCAAGTAAATCCTTTAAAGAATGAACCCACCAAAACGAATTGCGTGAGGAACAGATACGAAGTAAATCAATCACAAAAATATTTTATGGAACCAAACTGCTTGAAAAAGTCACCGAAAAATGAATATTTCCATATAAGTATACCTGGTTTTATCAAAAATTTTCAAAATTATATATTTCAAGTTCTCATTTTATCAAGTTCCTATAACGTTTTCGTAACGTTTTGATAACGTTTTCGTAACGTTTTGATAACGTTTTCGTA
>FIZU01021085.1:0-20194 GCA_900064475.1 Pseudococcus longispinus | reverse complement strand
GTTTTGATAACGTTTTCGTAACGTTTTGATAACGTTTTCGTAACGTTTTGATAACGTTTTCGTAACGTTTCTGTAACGTTTTCATAACATTTCCGTAACGTTTTCAATTTTAGTCAAGTTTTGATTACGTTTCGGATACGTTATGAAAACGTACCCAAGACGTGAACAAAATGCTATAGTAACGTTACAGAATCGATACGGAAACCTACTTATAACAAAATCGTAACTAATCATAAGGTAACGAAAACTTTATACAAACGTTACAATAACGTTATAGAATTGTTATCAAAAGTATTTAAACAAAGAAAAATTCTCCAAGACGTTAATCTGGGTAGGGCACCTCAAAAACCAATTATATTTTCTAAATCAAATTTTGGACAAAACTCGAGCTTGAGCACTTGATAATACTTCGGAGAAAACCTCCGAAACACATAATCTGGAGAAGGTCACTCCCAAAAACCAAAATTATTTTTTCAAATCAAATAATCGACAGAACTCAAACACTTGATATCACTACGGAGGATACCTCCGACAAATTAGCGCATCGGAGAAAACCTCCGAATTTCCACAATTACATTCAATTACACCGATCTACATATATTTTGAGTTTTGATTTTGAAAGGTGATTCTAAACCACATTTCAACGCGGATTTCAGTTAGCTTTTTTCAATTATGCAAGGGTTGAATTTTTGAATAATTGTGGCATTAAAAGTCGATTTTCTAAGTGAATTAAGCTTCCTATGAAAAAAAATCAACTGAAATAAAATTATAGAGCGTGACATTTCCTACTATTTAAGATCGATTTGATTTTCACAAAGAGTCTTACTTTTCAAAATATTTACGATGAAAAATTAAAGTCGAACTTTCTACTCGTACGTATGAAAATTTCTCAAAAACCAAGTCCCTTAGAAAAAAACCAATTGCTTCTCGAGGAAAGGAAATTTCACGCTCAATAATTTTGTTTTTATTCAATTTTTTTGTAGGACACATAGTTCAACCAAAAAAAAACGATTCTCTGACTTCAAAATGATAAAAATTTTTTCTTTTTATATTCCAATGATCTGCATGGAAAATTCAATCAGATACATCCATTGGTTTTTCAATCGACATTTTCAGCGTAACCCTGGGTTATGCAATCTTACCCCAGCACACTAAAATTTCCATCACAACGACAAAATCACCCTAAAAACACACTCTTCCTTATCCTAAAACCTGCACTTACAATCCAAGCTCAAATTATCTATCCGATAAATGATCAACAATTCCGATTACCTCCATCGTTTTCGGCTTTACCAGCGATACACGCCGAAAACTAGTGTAAAACATGCATAAAAACAAAAAAAGGACAAATCGAGATGAAGAATTTCTTTCAAACAAATAATGCAATTTACCAATCCAAAATTTATCATGCCATCATAGAGATAAAAAAAATCATACGAAATATCGAAGAAGGAAAAAGAAAACACGCTCGATTAATTCGTCGATTATCATTACCGTATTATATTTTCATTAATGTTGAACAGAGTTAACGAAGCTTCTTTTCTGGAACCCATTTAACCAGATAATTTTCGGGTCAGGTTTGGTACACTACGGTACTGATAAATGAGACAGAAAAACCTCGACTTATAAGGCTAAAAAAAACGCAATACCTTATCGAATTAAAATTGATTTATTAGTGCTCGAAAATACGCACAGGTACAGTTCGAGCTACCCGACGAGATGCACCCAAGTTCAAATTGAATCGCGAGCAAGGTTACAGAGATAATACAGCTACACAATTCGAGAATTAAAACGATAGCTTTTTACCAACTTTCGGCAACGTGTTCAATCGACAAAGTTGCCTATTCTCTACGCACACATCTACATTACATATCCCGCACCCAACTTTATTCAAAGTGTTTACATAATAGCCGGTTGTGCTGATCGCCCACCCCTGCCCATCGTGCAATGCTTTTTTCGTTGATGGAAAATTGTCACCGCAGTCACACTCGTACACACCGCTGCAAACCGGTAAATGGTACGCTCCGGAGTCGGGATTACTCTTAAAATTCATCTGGTCAATCTTTGCTCACCTCGTCGATGATAAAATACCAATACAGCTCGCAATTATCTCCCAAAAAATTGCTTCTTTGCCATTTAATTATATCGCGATGCAATTATACTCGTATTCGTACATTACTCTACGTTCATATCGATACGTTATTTTTCGCATGGCCTTCGCGGCTAATAGTTTGACTTTTTTCATAACTCGTATAACTTGTACGGCCAGTACACAAACTCTCGGGCGTGTATTTGTTATCACACATATATGAACTGGCGAAGAAAAAAAAAAAACATGCACTATAATATTCGAATGCTTTAATACTGGTTTTCCGCGGCGATGGCGTGCAGTGCGGTGTGGGTGCTGCAAATTAAATTACCTACATACGAATACTTTACGCTACCGAAATTTCAAACGTATTCATTTTTCACCAAAACCAGTTCAACACAATTCTGCCAACATATGTACATATACGAAAACGATGTACAGCCATAAAAAATTTTCTTAATCGATCGAGTATTGAAATAGGTTCATTTTGATTGGTCCGTTTCGGTTGTGGTAAAAATTATTAAAATTTTTTATACGCCGGTTGGGCCGAGATATACAATACGTAGCCTATACACGCATAGAACGTATACGTGACTCGAGTGACCCATACGTACGAGTAGATTACGTTCCCAGATTCGTAATTATTATCACTTAATATGCTTCATTTTCAGAATCGGTTGCATCTCGATAAAATATCAAGTTAGTGTTTTTCAATGGCCGGAGCAAAACGAAATTATACAAGATAACGTGATTTATTCATTAAAAACGATGTATCCTCGGTTACATCGTATATACGCGATGAGTTTATAATCTATTTCGTCAGATAAACCGAAATTTATATCGATCGTGTTCCTACATCAAACAGATGGTAAAATAGGTCTCGATTTGGAATCTTTTTACAAAGTTGGGTCCAAATTAGGAGCAAAAGCAAAATTTCAACCCTTTATACCATATTTTCCAGGATGCTTAACGAAATCTTCTGACCCAAATTCATGACTTTTTAAATGCACTTTTCTAGGCTTAGACAAAAAGATGACATCGCCCCTCTATTAAAAATAATTTTTTTACTGTGTAAAAAATTGAAATAATGGAAAAAAATTTAATAATATTTAAAAGAAAACATTATGAATAATTTTTCACCTTTATGGCATTTTTTTTATAAATTTCGTTTTTTGGAAGTCAATTTCGAGCTGAAATCATGACTTTTTCATGACTTTCATGACCCACCCAACAAAATGATGACCTTTTTATGACTTTATGACCTGTTAGACACCTGTTTTCTCAATTTTTATTACACAGATTGAAAATTTTTCCAATTTTTCTCCCATCTACGTCATAAAATTTATACCTAATGCGAACTATTTTCAACAAAATACAAATTGGTGAAATTTTCAAACATTTGATCACATTTCCCCCTCTTAAATGGGTCATTTTTAATCAAAAAATTTTTTCCTTGCAATATATTATTAGTGACACTTTAATAGACCATCAACCTGCATTTATACCAAATTCGTTCATTTTTTCTATTTTTTCTAATTTTCCTTGAAAATACCCAAATGACGCTATTTTGGGAACTCACAAGTCACAACTTATTCTGAGATGACCTAGGGGACTAGGGGCCTAAATATCATGTCTGGACTTGTTTCAAGCCGATATCTATCATTTATTGCGATTTCAGCAAAATCAAGAGATTTTAAGTTTTTTTAACTCATTTTATGTAAAATTTTCCAAAATCAAAAATACTCAATTCGTGAAAAAAAGCAAAAAGAAAATTAAAGTGAAGAACTCGTAAGTTTGGCTTTAACCAAAGCTTAAAATATCATGAATTTTGCAGTTTCCCATTTCAGTATTTCTGTATTCCACTAATGAATTCATACCTTGATTGAAGATTGGTATTTTTAGAGACCCCATTCCAAAATGAAAAATCGAAAAAATTGAAAATTTTCAAAATTTTAGTTCTTCAAAGTTCAAATTTTGACTGGAATGATTATTTTCTAGTTCGACATTGGATTTTTGATTGGTCAGCAAACCTTTTCAAAAATGTGTTGCCAAAAAAGTTTTGAAATTTTTAGATACTCCAGGTCTTTGTGAGGCCCGTTTTTCACAAAATATGAAAAGATTTCATCTATTTTGCTTTTACAATTTTTAGAGTCAAAATACGATTTTTAATCGTTTTTTTTTCTATTTAAATAAAATATATCGTAACTTTCCAAAACAAAAAATTCAGAAAATTTTACAAATTTCTACAAAGTTGCTTTTTTCAAAACATAAACTCAGAAAAAATGTAAATTTTTTCAAGTTTTAAATTATTTGTTTTGGAACGTTATGTGACCTCAAAATCGAAATTTCAAAATACATCCTTATCTGAACCAAAAAAGCTCTCAACGAATTTTAGATTTTGTTGCATGATTCCAAAATTTCAGAAAGAATTTTTACCATTCATTCATGGTTCAATTTACGGGGTTTTGCTGAAAAATGAGACGAAATTGGCTAATTCGAGTTGAATTTTTTATGAAAATGAGCCAAAAATTGAAAAATCAATGAGTTCAAAATCTAAATTGGGAAGAAGAAAAAGAACATTTATTCATGTTTCGAAGTGCGTTCAAATTTCCCTGAAGAAAATTATCTTAATTCTGGAAAATTTCAAAACTTCAAATAAAACAGCACAGGAGCACCCCCCCCCCCATTGAAGTAATCAACATTTTTCAATACTCGTATTTTCAAAATTTTCAAATCATTGAAAAAATACCAACAAAAATCAAATTTTCCCCACTTCACCCTCCTTCATTCCCATTTCATTTCCCATTTAGTCAAAAACTCCATCTACGAAACAACACAGGCCGAAGAAAATATCAAAATTTACACATTAGAAAGTCACACACGTGGCACACTTCCCCTTAAGAATCAACAAACAGATTTTTTCTTTTGAAAAAAAGGCCAGAAATTAAAACTTCGAAATTATTCAATTAAAAAAATCTTTCCATTGTAAAAGTATTCGTTAAGATTGTAATCAATTCATCGTTTTGATTGTTTTTTCTCAGGAAATCAACGAAGAAGATCTTTTATCGGATAATCGATCGAGTAATTGTGCATTGATAAGTTTTCCAATTAATTATTCGATTCGAGTTTTTTTTCTTTCATATTTCCGACAAGTTATCGGATTTTATTCGTTTTTTTATCTAATTATAGTAACTTTTTTTGCAATTGAAAAAATTAATGATCGAGTTTTCTTTTTCGAATTACATACTCGTAGTTGGATCATTTATTGAAAAATAGGGTAATAACATTTTTCAAAACTTTCAAAATTGGAAAAATTCGACGATTGGTTTTTTTTTTTTGAAATTATGAAAATATTGATTCAAAAACCTAACGAATTTTTTAGAGAATTGCCCTTATTAAAAAAAGAAAAATTATCAACAAATTTCAAAAAAAGTTCAAATTTTTGACCCGGGTTTATAGGGGTGATTTTGTACTGAGCACTGAATTTGAAATTATCTAGTCGAGGTTAGTTCTTATGGTTTAAAACCCCTCGTGACAAAATTTTTAGCTCGGTATCTCAACCCTAACCCCCTCTGGAGGGGTTAAATGTGGATTTTTGTTAAAATTTCTATTTTTGGTAGTTTTCAACCGAATTTTTTCAAACTTGCGGGAATAGTGGACAATACCAAGAATAATTTATGGAATTTTTTGAAAAAAATTTCGAGCACTTTTTCAAGGTCAAATGGACATTTTAAGCTTTCTAACGGCCATTTTGGTAACCCCTTTCAGAAATTCAATTCTGAAAAAAATATATATTGTGCACCTAGTCTAGATGTACAACCTCATAATTTTGTAGAACTTGATATCGTGATACGCCATCTTCAAAAAAGCAAAAAAATTGATTTTTTTGCCTATCCTCCCCCCCTTAAATGGGTCATTTCAAGTCGAAATTTTTTTTTCTTGCAATTTATCATCAATGACACCCAAATATACCATCAACCTTCATCTGGACCAAATTTGTTCATTTTGCCCCTTTTTTCCAATTTTTTTTTTTTTTTGAAATATCCGAATTACGCTATTTTGGGAACCCACAACCTCTTAAAGATGATCTGGGGGTCTAAAATTCATCTCTAGGCATGATTCAACTTCGCAAATAATCAATCAGCTGAAAATTGAAAAAAATTTTCGATAACGATTACCTATGAACTTTTGATGCCCCCCCCCCCTCTCCTACACTATAACTTCTATTAAACCATATCAATTTTCATTAAAAGTGATGAAAAAATTTTCGAGAACCCTGACTTTCCCAAATAATCAAACATACATCTATTTGCTCCTTAATTGAAAACCTTTTTAATCTCACATCCAAAACGAAGAAAAATTCCCACGAAAAACCCCAATTTTCTCAATTCCTATCCATTAATCAACTCCATCTTTCACCTTGCTACACAATCCGCCGAAAAACTGCATCCGAATCCACGAATCGCGATACCACATCCTATCAATTCAACGAAACTCACCCAAGGTGATTCCTCTCGTCCAACAATCACCGAAAAACAAATTTCCGCCATTTTCTCGACAACTTAACCTAACCTAACATACGACCACACATTCCTAGAAAACCGTCTTCGATCGAATTGCAATGCACGACGCAATTCAACGTGTTTCCTCGGCCGGTTGCATCACACCGCCGAAAAAAATTCGCATCGATATGCATATTGGAAAATTTTACACGTTCTGAGATATTTTCGTAATCGACATTGCATTATTCACGTCTTTAGACCACGTTCAAATATCATATACAAAAACGCATTCAAAATTGATAGAAAAAAAACCTTGTAATAATTTTTTTTTTTCCTCTCTTTTCATACGTACGTATAGGCAACGCATACGTATACATTGTGGATACTTTAAATAATAATTTTACGAGTCGTATTGAAAGCGTGGCGATGGCGATGGCGCTGTGCATGTACGAAAATTTTTACGCTTAATCTACACACAAAATACATTGTCCTTGCAACGTATCTACAACTGTTGCGTCATTCAAGCATCATTCTCCTTGAATGCATTATATTACATACGGATAATACGTGCGTATGTATTCGCGTCGTAGGAGGACCTACACAGAGGAGGAGTGCAGAGGAAACATATTCGGTGAGACAAAGTGAATGAGAGAAAACAAGAGCGAGAAAAACACCACGACGTTTTTTTTTTTTCTTCTGTGTATTTTACAACGACCTAGTACATTGCACAAATTTTTCCATTACATGTCATTCATATCGAGATAGCATTTGGCACCGTGGGGGGAGGGCGGCGAGGAGTAAAAAAACTACCAAGTGTACAAAGAGCACTCGAATACGGTACTACGTACACAAATATTACATTAACTTTCACTATGCACATCTATTTACCAATATTGTACGATAATATGTACCTAGACCTACTACAACCGCAGATGTGAATTTATTCTACCCGGTACCCTCTACCTATAACAATATCAACCTGCATACAATGTTTTTTTCCTACTTTTTTACCGTACAATGTACGAATGTATACACATATCGAATGCAAAATGGCCGTATACGGTACACAACTCATTATAACGCTCATTACGCCTACCTCCCTGCACCGCTCCGGCGTCGCATCGTCGACGCGGCGCTGCGCTGCGCCGCTCTCGCCCCGAGCCCCCCTGCTCGCCAACCTAACACGCAAAATTCATTCGTATATACGATGCAATTACCAAAATACGTATAATGAACGCTGCCATACTGCGTAGTTATGCATCGAGTTGATCGACGAGTAAACATCGTACACATAAACCATACCTCGTCCCTCAGGCCGCAGGCCCACAGGCCCCAACACCTTAATTTCGCTCTCCTCGAGTTAATTGCCGATTAAATAGTAAAAAATTTCGACCGAGTTTGGCAAATCGACTGCTAAGGATAATGAATGCATTAGGCAAAAGAAAAAAAAAAAATTTACGCACCGTTTACCCAACCTAAGCACCGTAGGTATAAGTAAGTAAATGTTATCCTATGCAAATTTTTTCATTCTCGCCGCGAGTTGTTGTTTTTTAACCATGAAAACATTCCGACAATCATTACAAAGTGGTTACTTTGTTTGTAATTTTTTCTCTATATTTCAAGTACATTAACAGGAAAAACGCATTAAAAACAGTAATCCGGTAATTAGAACGACTCGTTGCAGACTTATGCCATGCCATATTCGTTCTGTACACTCGATACAGTCGTATCAACTATTCGCCTGTGTAATTCTATACCCTACGTAGTGATGGCCCGGTGCGAAAAAACAGCGTGTTTTAACAGGTGAACTTCACCCCATCCCTCCTCTTGTCCGGCGGGTTACCGGCGTCGTCATATTTACCAACGAAATCGACTGCAATTATGTAAAAATAACGAAATGCTATTATTTTTAGAAAATTTACGACGCATGTATGCAGGTGTCTCGAAAATTTATTATGTTTTTTTGAATTATGGGAAGGGGGAGGAGGGGGTGGATTTCAAAAATCGCTTGATATGAGTCATTTTGTCCTTACTGACACATTTTCTGGGAATTTTCTCCCTAGAACCTCGAATTTTCAGATGTGTTGTGTTCAGAAATAAAGCTATAGAGGGATGTGAGGAGGGATGCATGTCATCCCCCACTTGAATTATCTAGCAAAAATGAAAAATTGGCAAATTTCTGGAAACATTGATAAATTTTTGAATCAATTGGAAAATTTAAGAAAAATTTGATAGAAAATTTGCGCTAGTTATTCCTCAAAGCAAACCCAGATGAGTAATAGAAACGAAATTTGAATTTCATACCTATCGTCGCGAATATCTCGAGAACCGGTTCACGAAAATGAAAATAGTATATAACCTTTTTTGTCCATCCTTTCAAATTCGATTAAAAAGGTTATTTACAAATTTTACGTAAATGCTATATTCAAGGCGCTGGAGGTGTTTGAAAATTTCAACCGGTTATATCTCGAGAACCGGTTCACAAAAATGAAAATAGTATATAACCTTTTTTGTGGGCCCTTTTAAATACTATACAAAATGTTATGTGCAATTTTCACGTCAGTGCAATATTTAAGGTACTAGAGGTATTTGAAAATTTCAATCAGCAATATCTCAAGAACCGGTTCACGAAAATGAAAATAGTATAAAACCTTTTTTGTCCGTCCTTTCAAATACTATTAAAAAGGTTATATACAAATTTTACGTAAGTGCAATATTTAAGGCGCTAGAGGTATTTGAAAATTTCAATCAGCTGTATCTCAAGAACCGGTTCACAAAAATGAAAATAGTATATAACCTTTTTTGTCCATCCTTTAAAATACTATTAAAAAGGTTATTTGCAAATTTTACGTAAATGCTTCAATTATGGCGCTACAAGGGGTTGAAAATTTTAATCACGAATAACTCAAGAACCGGTTCATCGATTTTTTTCGATTTCAATAGGTTTCTATCTCCAATAGCACTTGGCATTTCATAAAAATTTCAGCTTATTCAGTCAATTATTACGAGACTTATCATTTGGACAAAAATCTAGGCGAAAAATCATACAAAATAACGAATTTTGCTTGAAAACAACGAAAAACGGAATTTCTCAATTTCAATTCCAAGAAATATACACTTTCTCACCTGCATTTTCAAGTCAAAAAAATTCTTCGAAAAATTGATAAATTTTCGAGAAACAACAGCCAAGGGTGGAAAAAAACCATGAAATTACGTTTGAAAGCATTAATCACCATAAAAAACATATTTCAACTACTCCAGCACCAACCAAAAGAAAAAAAGACAATTACGGAAAATTTACATTCAGAGGTTATCAACATACTCGTACTTCATTTTTTTGTCATTTTTATATGAAAATTAGGTAAAGTAAGAATATCTATATTTAGAATCCAAGGATACACGAGTACATTTAGTTTTCCTTAATTTCGTACTTGGTTTTACAGATGGAAAATAAACCATCATTTAAAATTTAAAATGAGACATAACGATGCTACAAATTTTTCAAAATTTGAAAGTCAAATAGCAAAATATTAGGATTTGTGGCGGGGCAAGATCAAATGTCCTTCTTTGATGGTAATAATTTAAAATCCTTGCATAAAATCTAAGAGCTTGAACAAAAAAATTTAGAACAATTTTTAGTTAAATTCAACAAATTTTCATAATTTAAACAATTTTTACAAGTTCACAAAGACATATTTTAGGTCAACGTGAAATTTGGAACCTTGCATCCCCTCTATTTACTGGTAATGATTCACGATCTCTGAAAATAACCTTGAAACATGAAAAAAAGTAAGAATTTAGAACAATTTTTTATGCATTTTTAACAATGAGCTTGTAATTTTTGAAAAATACGATATTTCGCACTGAATGTTATTAAAAGATTATTAACTTTGTTCAGAATATCATAAGTTATTAATAATATACAGGGTGGTCCATTTATAATGTCGATGGGTTTGAAAATGGTGAAAAAACACTTTAATGGCAAAAATCTCGAAAACCAAGTCCCCTAGACAAAAACTGATAGTTCATTGGAGAAAGAGAATTTCAAGCTCTACAATTTTAATCACTTGCATTTTTTTCATAGCACCCTTAATTTGCCCAGAAAATCTATGTTTATGGGAAATGTACAAAACAAAGTCCATGGTTTTGAAAATTAAGGGAAAAAAGCAACGACTTCGCAAAATTTCCATAAACCGGGTTTTCTAGCCAAACTAAGGGTGCTTCGAAAAAAATTCGAGGGATGAAAAAACTAGAACTTGAAATTCTCTTTCTCTTATGAGCTAGGTATCAGTTTTTTTTCTAGGAGGATAGGTTTTCGAGATTTTTGATCCCCCCCCCCCCCCCATTTTCAAAATCATCGATTTCATGAACGAACCACCCTGCAGAAAAAAATTATGAAATATTGTAAAAATGGGTTAAATTTCCGTAAAATTTCTAGGCATTAAAAGAGAATATGTTCAAAAAAAAAAAACAACAAAAACAAAAAATTGTTAAAATTCATGTGAAAATGATATAAAACATCTAAAATATCGTCGAACTAGAAAATGTATTAAAATGTCGTAAAAATCGTAAAAATTCAAGTTGAAATATCAAAAAAAAACAATGAATTTTCACAATAATTTCTTCTGTAATTTTCCAACTTTTTTTTTGACAATTTCATGAAAATTTATCAGTTTTGCTCTCATTTTGAACAATTTTCACGATAATTTAACAACTTTAGGATCATTTACTTACGAAAATTTCAACAAAAATGCAACGTTTAACAAAATTTTATTAAATTTTCAACAAATTTCACGTTGTTTTCAACGTTTTTGTCAAATCAAACAAACTTTTCTTTCATTTTAAACAATTTTTACAATATTTTGAGCATTTTTTTTCCAATTTTTCACATAATTCTGACGATGTTTTACTAATTTTACAATTTTTAACGACTTTTCTGACACTTTGAACAATTTCGACAAAATTTTTAGACCTTTTCATGTATTTTGAAAAATTTTAATCCAAATTAGCAACTTTTACATGATTTTTTAACAATTTTTACAACGTTTTTCTGACTGACGTAATAAGCCAAGAGATTAAGAAGAAAATTAATCGCAAAAAAATTATTTTAAAAAATCCATACTTCGTTTCGTGTTTTAAGAAACATCCAACTTGTGAAAAAAAAGTACCAAAATGAGAAAACTCGAGCGAAACAAAGAGAAAATTTTTCAAAAAAAATACTAAAAAACTCAAATTTACCCATTTGAGCTATTAAGGCTGAAAAATCATAATAAAAAGACTATTGACAATTAAAATTGAAAATTGAATTTCTATAAATACTTTTGATAGGGAAAATAACATCTTGAGGGAAACGAGGACGAGAAATTACCCAAAAAATACTTTCTCCATAAAAATTTGAGTCGAAAAACACAAAATTTTGAGTAAAAAGTAACGCCCCATGCAATCATATTCATATGGCTCTTCAACATTTGAAATGGATTTGAATAAAAAATCGAGTTCGAGTTCAGGTTCACTTTCTAGGTCAATCATAAAATATACGTAAGTAATTGAAGAACTGTTAAATTTCGTAGAAAAAAATCCTCGTAATTTCAATACGTTCTCAATAAATCATAAGTATTGAGGAAATGAAATGAATTACCACAAAAATGCATTGCAACACTCGATAAACTCGTATTCTACGAAACGAAATAATAATCTTCATATTGAAACTTAGTCTGTAAAAACTACCAGTAAAAAGCACGTGGAAATCTATACCTAATCTGAGCCAATCATACTCATTTTGATTCGAATACTAAAATACTTGTTGAAAAATTAATTTTCAAGGTTTCGTGAAAATTTACATCTCACATACATCCAAATACACTCGACGCTTTCAAAACACCGAGCTTTTTTAATGCGAGTAACTGGGTCGAAAAAACCGGTTTGCTTGAATAATTTGGTTGTTATAGTTTGAAAAATTCAAAATGTCTAATAAACTTCAAACTAGTTAAAACTAACCTCGCGAATTTTTTATCACGATTTCTTTCCATTTTCGAATGCTCAACTTTCAACGTAATAAACCAACAATGTTTATAATATTAATTTCCCAGCACACCTTTTGCATCGTTTATGGTTTTAATTTCACCTGAAATTTATGCAATAGAGTATAATTGCTAGTTAGAGTCATAATCAAGACGGTGTAATGAGTTTAATGATGAATGAAAATACTAAAAACTGATTGAGAAACCGATTCTTTGATAAAAACATTGAGTCAACGAATAAGAAAAAAAAAACAAATCTGAGAAAAAACAAGGGAAACAAAATGAAGAAAGATTGGATGACAAGATTTCAAACTATGCATTTTTGATATTACAACCAATTTTTCAGGCGAAAAAAAATCGTCGATGAAATGAAGTATATCAATTGACCAACCTCATTTTTCAACTTTTTAATTAAAGTGTAATTTTTTCAAAATTTCTTCGGGGTCTTTGACCTTCTCTTTCTCCTACTAGCGAAATTCTGCACTCATTTTTCATCCAACTTCGCTTCTTTTTAGAGAGAGAAAGAATCTCTAAAAAAATGGGCGTGCCTCTAACCAAGAAATTTCTCTCAAAACCCGACGTGATTTGCTATAGTTGGCATAAAAAAAAAATGCATTCAAAATTCCTATTTTGCATCCTGGAATCATTCCAAACAGCTGACCTTTTTTTTCTTGCAATAAAAATTTCAACTCGTTCGTCTTCCTCCTCAGAAAAATTCTCTCCGCACATTGATAAATAAAATTTGACGAAATGATATTTTTATTAAATTACCAATTCAATTTTACTGGCAATTTTTCAAATAACCGGGCGACTGGAATAAATTGCAACGAAATACCTAACGGAGCAGTCTTCGAGACGTGACCTACACTACGATTTTTCGAAAGCAGCACCATTTCAATTACGGACATATCACGTATCAATGAACGTTTTCTAGACGTATGTATTCGGTTGCATATAAAATAAGATACTACACATAAATTTTCCTCAATTAATCGATCGAATTGACCGGAACGATAACATCTTCGAGATAATCATCGTAAAAGACGGGGTCTGATGCGTTGAAATTTCAAATTCAACTTCACATTTCATTAACTCGATTTGCAGGTCGAGATAAGTCGATCGAATATCGAAAATACGTACCTACGTTTTAGAAATACATCACGAGACTTTTTTCAGCCTTAATTTTTATCTACGGTTAAACTATAATGTGTAAAAAAAAATTAACATACCCACATTGGCAAACCTAACCTACGCGACCCTATTTCCACAACGTCCAATTCTCCACTACACAATTCTAATCAACACCTTAAACCAAGCGTTTTGATAAAAACAAAAAAAAGAACACGAAAACGCAGTAACCTTGCACAATATGGAACACCGAACGAAACTTTTTATGAAAATTTGTTTTCAAAAGGAATAAATTCCCTACACACACGTTTATTTCTTCGTAAAACGTCCAATATCGCCCGAAATAATAACAACGTGTTGATAAGGGGAAAAAAACCGACGCGTAAGTTGAAAAATTTATTAAAAACGAAATTTTTTTCAAGACCTTAAACGGCGCACTTTATCTATATTCCTTCGCATTGGAAAAAAAACCAACTGTGTACTTCCTGATACAATGTGTAAGTACTAAAGAGCCTATATCTCATTCGCTATGTGCACACAGCATCGTTAATAACTTTTCTTAATAGAATCGCGATTACAAACCACATACACTACTATGTAATCTTTTTCTACTTTCGTTATCATCGCAGGTCGATAGCAATATTTATACCGGCGATTTCTTCTATGCTGATTTTTTTGCTATACGACGAATGTCCATTAATTCGATTCGTACGGATAGTTGAACAGACGTAAAGTAAGAGATTTTTTAAATAGATAAGCCAGGTTTAGGATTTAGGGGCTGGTGTGGCAGGGTTCATATAGCTACATGATGAAAAATAAAGGTTATCGTGATGCTTTTCGAGCCAAAATAGTTCCATATTGAACTTTCCAATAAGGAAGTATTTAATTTACATCATTTCGAATCGCAATAGAAGAAAATGTTGATACGAAGCACGCCCGTGAGCGTGAGGTCATCGTCATAACAAACGTGGAGAAGTGGTGTAAAGTTAGGAATTTTTCCAGAACGCAAATCTGCAGCATCTACGAACCACGACCAAGATTTCAAGTTCCTAAATCCATATACTGTCAAAATTTGCCTTTTATTAAGTGAAGTAGGAGGAGGAGGGGGTGCTGAATTTCAGCGTTCCTAAAATACGTCAGAATCAAAGACAACCAATAATTATGTAGTCAAAATTTCACTTTTTTTAGATTCATTCAAAGGCGTGGCTAAAAACGACGTCCTTCTCAAGGTCAAATTCTATGAAAACCGGTTTTAAATGTCTACTAAACCGGTTTAACGACGGCATTCTCAAGGTCAAACTAGTGAAAACCTGTTTCAAAGTATGCTAAACCGGTTTAACGACGACCTTATCAAGGTCAAATGAGTGAAAACCGGTTTCAAAGTCTGCTAAACCAGTTTAACGACGACTTTCTCAAGGTCAAACGAGTAAAAACCAGTTTCAGTCCGCTAAACCGGTTTAAAGACGACCTTCTCAAGGTCAAACGAGTGAAAACCTGTTTCAAAGTCTGCTAAACCGGTTTAAAAGGCAGAATTTCAGCGATTCTACAGAACTGTTGGAAAATTACCAATCTCTCCGGGTGGTAAAAAAATGAAATTTTTTTGGAAATGGCAAAAGTAGGCTTTTGGTGGAGAGAGGCTGATGAAGTGAAGAGTGAACTGAGAAATTCTTTTAGCTAAAAATGCATTTCGAAAAAACCAACATTTTTTCTTGTTATTTTTGTTCATTTCAGTCAAATAATTCAATTAAATTAATTTTTTCATTGAAAAAAGGAATATTTTTTCAAAAATCCTCCTATTTAGGAGGAGAGGAGTAGAGGGGAGGGAAAAGAGTGAAAATGAACCAAAAAGTTGGAACACCCGAAATCAAAATCTATGAAATTCTCATTTTCTGAATTAAAAATCTCAACTTTTCAGTGCCATCCAATTGGTCTTCGAAGAAACCGATTTTGAAAAAAATACGAGGAAAAAGAATTTAGAAGCAAAGGTGAAAAAATCCGGAGGATGCTTTCAATTAAAAAATATGACTTTCCATGAAACATAGTTCAAGTTACAAAGACCGTATTGATTTGAGGGGGGGGGGATGAGGCCATTGCCTGCAGGGCCTTCTTCATAAGAAGCCTCTATCAAATAACTTGAAAATTTTACAATTAAATTATTTCATTCATTATTAATGAAAAATAATGATATAAAATTTATGAAAATTCTGCTTTCGAATGTACTTTCCTCCAAACATTTTCGTCTTCACTTCGCTCGAGTTCAACAACTTCACATATTTTGACAAAATAATTGACATTCAAGAAAATTTTACAAACCTAAAATCACATTTTTCTCCGCCCTCCTCCCCCCCCCCCTCCAGTTTTCCACTTCTCGAACAATTGTCTGGCAAAACTACAGCATCGATATGCTTATTTGAATGAAGCCTTCACAAAATTTTTCAAATAAAATTGAATACTAACGATTTTATCCCTTCTACGAAAATTTCAAGGGGCCTCCACCAATTATTTGGTCTCAGGGAACAAAAAATTCAAATCTAACCCTCGTTGCAAGATGCCTTCACATTCAACATACAAAATTTCAGCCTCCTAAAGTGTCGTAAAAGTGTATAGAACATCGAAAAAAATTCAAAAATCAAAAATAATTCTAAAGTACTCGTGACACAAAAATTTTCAATTTGAATACAAGTTTTAAAAGCAGTGAAATAAATTGAAATAATGAGGAATATTCAAATTTTCGACGAAAATTATACTATTTGATAGCAATACTTTCAGTGATAGTAACAGAAATAGGACAAATATTTTCGTTCTTGGAAATCGCAGTTAACTTACAAAATAATATTCAAAGAAAATTACGATAATTTTGATAAAAACTGGACACGTTTCCTTTAAATGCGCAGCCAATTTACAAAATGATAATTATGAAAAAAAAGTAAACAAAACATCAAAAAAAAACTGTCCTGTTCACGAACAGTGCTACTATTCAAGAAATATTCCGAAATTAGCTATGACACATACCTATTTGTAATATTTCCACACTTGAAAAAATAATTCATGTTTTGAATAATTTTTCAATTTTATGAATTTATTGACGTATTTTAATTTTTGGAGATCAATTTTGAAATTATTTCATGATTTTTTAGGCACCTTGGAATTTCGATTGATCGATTTAGATCCTTCCATCTTTTCTCTTTTCGCCCTTCGTTAAAAATGCTGTGCAAATTTTGAATGAGAACTATCTCATTTTTGTAATTTGAGCCAGTATCGAGTTGAACAGAAATGACCAAAATGTTCTGAGATAAGGCTAAAAATAGTGTGAATAGATTTGTGGTTGCTCGGGTTGGAATCATTTGCAAAAAAAAGTATTGAAATGATGTCTAAAAGACCATGGGAGAAATTTCAAGTCTCTAACTTGAACTTCCTTCATCCGAAGCCAGTTTTTCTTCAAAATTTTCAATAAAAACAGGAAAAATTCAATTTTTTTTTCATGCACAAATTTTAACCAATTTTTCGAAATTGCTAAAAGCTAAATAAAATTAAAACTTATAAAAAATGGAAAAAAATTGATTTTTTTTTTAAATTTGAAAAGTTTTGAATCTCATTTGAATAATAGCGGTTCGAGCAGGAGATCTCAATGCTTTACTGAAATTTTTTGATAGAAATTCATAACATTTTTGGTCCTTTCTTATAACTTCCCCCTCTCCAAATAAAATACCACCTACTTTACCCCCTCACGCTTTCGAAACAACTCCATGCAACGCTCCAATTCTCAATTTTTCACAAAAATGCACTCTCAACATGTGCAATTATGACTAAAAATTTACAAAATGACGAATTCTGCTCGAATTTCGAGGAAAAAATTAGCACTATCTCTTTAGTATTTTTTTCTATTTCAATATAACCACCATAGGCGTCGTGTTAATTGATACCAAAGCCAGTCCACGTACACTTATCTATAATTTCCAACATTTATGAGCAAAAAAAAACTCGGGCCAAAAACATACTACCACTCGCGATAACGCAGGTACAAATCGCCTAGAAAGTTTGAAAAAGAAAAGTATAAAAGGAAAAAATTCCATAACGTAACAAACCGAAGTAAAACTGGGTGAAATAATGGTAAATACGTATAAAGCGTCGCCAGTTTAACGGCAACAACGAGAGGAAATTATTCTTCTGTCTTCGAGGGTTATATATCGATTTGCTTCATTAATATTACACAGGGTAGCTAATCTTAATTGAAGGGTCGTGAAATTTAACCTATAAAAAAGTACCACTACATTATCACGCGCGGTATTTTACGTAGATTTTTGTACTGGAATTATTTTTTTTATGTTTTTTTTTCGATGAATTGATGCATCATGTCGGTATCTTCTTCCTACGAGTATAATTGCGATACGTGTTTAAAAATAATGCGTACATAAAATGTATAAATTTCGTGAATCATAACGAAATTATTCATTTTTTTTTCGTTTCCTAAATCACCATACGCGCGGAAATAATTTCCACATCGAGTGGGCACGAATGAATGTTTCCTTCGATTCGGAAATCACCAACAGATTTACTGTATTAGACACATTTTCAACCCAATCAATTCGAACCATCGTTTGGGAAATATCGAACCGAGATAAAAATACGAACGGAATTATCGGCGAATTCATCTCGACATCGTTTATCATCGTCTTTCTCTCTCTTTTTTGTATACGCTCCCTTTGTAGTATATAGAAGACGATAAAGTACGCAAAATTTACTGTTATAAATGCGACAATATTGATACGTTCGACGTAACACGTAAGACACCGCGATTAAGGGTCATTTCTTTTTGTCGATGTCGCTCAGCCCGCGGCCGCGTTCGCGAGTACGTAAAATTATCAATTACCACGATTCAACAACTTAGGTACGTCGAGTGAATAATGATAAAGCTTCACAAACGTATTAATTTGCCGCTTATGGCGGAAAAATCCGTACCTAATTTCCACAATACGATGTTAACAGCGAGATTGATAATATTAATGACGATCTTCTGTTCTTATTCTTGTTTTGTCCAGATTCTGGAGCAGTGTGGATTGTTTCTAAGGCATGAGGAGGGGGTTCAAAAATTTCGGAGGTTGTGTTTATCGATGGCTTTGGTTATTTTTTTTTAGATTTCGGAGTATTCTAAAATTTTGTAAAGGGAAGAGATGGAGGATTTCGGGAATTATGAAGATATTTGAATATCAATAATTTTTCTTTTCTAAAATTATGGAATGAGAACATTGAACCTAAAGTCATCTAAATTCTGAAAAATATTTTCAACCAAAATTTTGGCTAATTTTTTCACTATATTTGAGTAAAAATAAGAAAAATTCTTACTTCAAGGGTGGCTTCCATAGAACGTCGATGGTTTTGAAAAAGAATAAGCTTCAACTATAAAAATTTCAAAAACTAAGCCTCCTAGAAAAAAACTAATCGAATATAGCTGAAAAAGAATTTTATGCTCTATAATTTTGATTCTTAGCATTTTTTTCGTAGGACCTTTAGTTTGGTCAGAAAATCCATGTTTATAGGAAATCTTCTTTCATTTTCAAAACCATCAACTTTGTATAAAGGTTAAACCCATGAATATGGATTTTCTGGGCAAACTAAAGGTCCTTCGAAAAAAAAAATGCAAAGAATCAAAATTGTAGAGCTTGACACTCTTTTTCTGCTACAAATGATACGTTTTTTCCCCAGAGGCTTAGTTTTTGAGATATCCGCAGCCAAATTTTCTTCTTCCATCAAAACCATCGACTTTCTATGTGAGGCACCCTGTAGGGGCAATGACCCGATTTTTTCAACTCTCCCTCAGTTTTTTTACCCCCTACAAATTTCTCAAAAATTCATTTTCTTGTGCTAGACAACGATTTGACAACATATCAAACGATTAATTTGACCATTCCTCGATACAATAGACTAGGAGAACAACACTTCTCATTGTTTGATTTTTAACACTGAGACTTTTTTTTTACAGTGCTCCATGTTTCTACAGATTTTCTAATGAAATTGCTAAGGAAATGTGGGTTCGTTCTTAAGGGTTAGACAAGTTGGTTTTCATTAGAATATTTTCGTAAGTACCCTCTAAGCTCCAGAATGAAGTAGTTGTTTTTCATCAGAACATTTTCAGTAATTGAATTAAGGGGTAAAAAAATTAGAAGGCATTTCACAACACGTTTTCAGTCTTTTTTTCGAGTAAAAAAAATAGCGAACTACTTTTACAAGCAAGTTCTCTAAACTTTTTTACCCCCTCATTTTTTTCAAATTCTCATCGATCGAAAAGGTAAAAGGTATTTTATGATTTCATTCGTAATCTAGGACGTATCTAAGAAAAAAACGTGGTTTCATTTTTCAAGCCCCATTTTCACCTAGAGTCCATGACCTCCGACCCATTTTTAAAAAACCTCTCTATTTCTGTACCTAAGGTCTCAATTGAAAAATTTTTCAAACAA
>FIZU01021074.1:0-13578 GCA_900064475.1 Pseudococcus longispinus | reverse complement strand
AAAAGTAAGGTAACCACCGTTGTTTTGCCCCCGAACCCCCTGGGCGGTTTTTGGTGGAGCTTTTTTGTTTTTCGACATTGCAGACTTCTTGACTGGTAAAAAAATTTTGAGCAAAATCGGAGGACCCAAGGTCAAAACATGGCCGAATTGACATGGAATGACCCTGCAACTGAACTAAATTTCAATTGAAAGAACTTCTGGCAAAGAAATTTTACACAATTTGATCAAAAAAATTGAGACAGATTCAGACTTTGAGTCATAAAATATGCTGCAAAATAAAGAAAACATCATAGCTAGACATAAAAAAAATTGTTTATTTCAACGTAAAAATTTTCATTCGAATAAAATAACATTTTAAAAAAAGGGTCAAAATTTACAATCACTTTTTTTTCTTGGCTTTAGAAGTTTTACCTTTACTGGGTAGAAGTATCGAATGCCCAGAATTAGTTAAATGTTGAAATAATTTATTTTTAGAATCGAACGATTCTTTACACGTCGCACATTCGTGATTTAAATCTAATTCTTGAATACTATGACCATTCGTCGATTTATTTTTGTCCTTTGGATCTGAAGTCTTCGTAACTTGGGAGATTTTCTCTACTTTCTCATGTTTCTTGGGTGGAAGACTTTCTTGGTCTTTCTTCTTTTTACGATCTTTTTTCTTATTAGATGTTGTAGCTTCGGTAGTCTGGTCAACTGGTTCAATGGTAGGAGGATTAGGAGGGTTTTGTTTTTGAGAAAGGATCTTCTCTCTTTCGAGTTTTTTGCGTTGTTTTTTACTACCCCCTAGTTCAGCTAAATCGATGGGCTCTTCATCTTCGCTAATAACTTTTTGAATCTGTTTCTTGTTTTTATTTTTTTTAGATTTCGAGCTGCTTTTCTTTTTGGGTATTTCTTCTTCATCGCTTATTAATTCATCTAAAGATATGGATTCGAGCTCGGGGTCTGCTAAATCGGTCGATTCGACGAGATCGTCATCTTCGCTAGAAACCTTACGAGTTTTCTTATTCTTTCTATTCTTCTTGGATTTTTTTCCTTTCTTCGGAAGCTCTTCTTCACTAGGTGATTCATTTATGGATTCGATATCAGAAGCGGGGGTTTCTTGATGATCTATTTCGATTTCTTCGACGTCATCTGAATGCGAGTCGGTACCATTGACCACGTCGTCTTCTTCTAACATCGAATTTTTCAACATAGCTACGTTTTCTTTGTGTTTTTTAGACTTCTCGTGATTAGCGAACGATTTCTCAGTTTTAAAATACTTATTGCACGCTACGCAGAATAAATCGTCGTTATCAGAATCGTCCGACTGATCGTTGAATTGGGAAGCGATAGTAGTTTCGATTTCTTTAAGTTCTTTTTCCAAATTGGAGAATTTACTCCAGTCTGATTCTTGATAACTGGCAACATTTTTACGGTGCTCGGCTATCATTTTTTTACGATGTTCTTCAGTTTTTTTATTATTTTCGGCAGTTTTTTGTTTCAAATATTCGGCGTATTGCTGAACACGTTTATCACGTTTACGAACGAACGCTACCAAAGCGCGGATTTCTTCATTACGTTCTTTTTTGGCTCGTTCTCTAACTTTTTTATTTTCTAGTTCCATGAGCCTTAAAATTCTTCTGTTTTCCGCTTCGTTGATATCATAGGTGTTCAACCAAGAGTACGATTTCTTGGTACAGAAACTAGACCAATATCCGTAGAATTTAGAAACTATTTCGTAGGAACTATCTGATTTACCAAACTCGGGCGGCGCGGTATCATTTTCAGCCAAATAATCCGATTCTTCGGCGGATAATTTATTAAAAACTTCTCTATATATAGTATAGAAACCATTATCACTGTCGTCGTAGCCACGGAAACAAGAAACGCTGAAGTATGGAAACACATCTAAACTTTCGTCTTCGTACCCACTGCCGGCACCTTTGAGGATTGAATCACGATGTCTGTCATACCAAGCTCTTTCTTGAGGATCACTGAGTACTTCGTAGGCCTGCTGTACGAGGATAAATTCGCGTTTCGCTTCGTCAATGTTGTCGGGATTTTTATCAGGGTGCCATTTTAGAGCTAGTTTACGGTACGCCTTCTTTAAATCTTCGATGGTAGCGTCTCTGGCTATATCTAAAATATCGTAGTGGCACTTCATAGTGGAACTGGAGTATTTACGGTGAGCTTATAAGAATGAATGGTGTATCATCGTTGTAATATCTTCAACGCGACTGAAATGGTACAGAATATAGATTACCAAGTAAATTCACGAGACTAGAAATTTAACGGAAACTTGAACGGATTAAATTCGAGTCGTTTCAATATACACTTCGCATAAATAATCGGAAAATTTTTAAAAAGAAGTCGAAAACTATTGAAAATTGAAAAAAAAATTGATCACATTTTTCAATTTTTTTTGACATCAATCAAAAACGAAAAAACCCGAAAATTCAACCAGTTGGTAGGTAGCGCTCTCTATTGTGCAAATAGTAAACAACTGTTATCGTTCAAGTCGTTCGTTGTTGTCGTTCGCTCATATGCAGTCGTTCAATTCATTCGCTCAAAAAATCTAAAAAAATATGAAAATTGAAAACCGAGCACAATTTTTCAAGAATTATGTAGTTCAAGATTTAGCATAGAACATGAATTGAAAAATAATACGTAATAAATAAAGGTAGAGATCTAGAGAATATCTTGAAATGAATAAACTTTAATTAATCAAATTCACGATGTTATACTTATTTACCACAAGTTACAACAGGACAGGATATGGAATGTGGGAGTACAGCTTTAATTAAATTAGATTAAAATCTTACTAAAAAACCAAGAAACGAAAATCATTATGATGAATTATTACCATTTCAGCCTTCAGTTCAGCTTCAAAGTTTCTATTTAAACTTTTTCAACGCAGAGTTTTATGCTAATAATATCAACAGGAAAGAAAAATCGAATTCAAATACCATCTTTCAATTTACTAAGTATACCTACATCTTAATTACATATATCAGCGGAGCCGGTGATGTTATTAATGCATCGTATATAACAAATTAAGAGGAGGATAATTTGTTTTCATAGGAGTCGACTTTTCAGGTAATGTGAGCACAGAAAAAGTAACCAAGTTATCTGTAGGCTTCTTCAAATTCATCTCCACTATGTTCAATCCATGTCCATTCACATTCGACGTAAAACTACTAAACGAAAACTTGGCCGCATTTATCGACATTAATTCATCATTCAACGTGATAGGAACTATTACCGTCGTATTCTTACGAGATATCGCTACAATATTCAGCGATATTATCGTGATCTTCGACGTATCCTCGAATTCCGGCGGAATCTCGCAATATTTATCCTGTTTCTTCGAGCACATTATTAAACCACACATTTCAACGTAATTATTTATCGAAGCAATGGTGTAACTAGTAATCCCAGAATATCCCAGCAATTTGTAATTAGGTTTGACCGTAACGTTATTATTTTTCCAAACAACTGAAATGCTACAATCGAAATTGGTATCGCTGTAATGAAAATTGTTCTTTTGTAAATCCTTAAGACTATTTTGATGCAACTCTGGAGTGATATTGAATAATGATTTTGTTGTAGTTGAATTCAAAACTGCTTCTGTTGCAAATACAGTTTCTTTTGGACCGTATGCGGAATATTTTGGTAACGCGGTATCGAGAATGTCGGCGTCGATACATTTAGCACCGTTTTTAGGAACCGCTCCGATAATGATCTTGGAAAATCCGTAATCCATTATGTACGTGCTAAGGTCTCCGTTTCTTCCGAAAAATATATTGCTACTGACAGATGTAGCATTGAATGGTAGACTAGCGGCCAGTAAATTTACATCCATTGCGTAAGACCAACCAGCTTCGATAGAAGAAGCTAAAAAAAAATGGTATCGAGACAATTTTAATTTTAAAATTTCATCAAATGAATATAAACTTGATAGAGCAAAATGTTACTCACTAGCTAAAAATGGTAAACTTGTAATGAATGCGGCTGAATAAATCATACTCGTGACTTGTTTCTCTTTAACCAAAGTTACGCCTGGGTCTTTGAAAAGTATATCGAAACAGATCATTATTCCGAATGTTTCGTTGAAATCAGTTTTAAATGTGACCAACTCGACATTTTCCGTTTGATTTACTCCGTTTATCCATCTTTCGGTGAATAAATTATATTTCCGATATCTAATGAATCATAAGATTTGTTTGAGAGAAAATTTAAATGTATAGGCAAGCGATGGTCATTCTTCTCTTCATTTTCGTTAATGAATTAAATTTTTGAATTTATAATCGAAATCTTTTTTCCATTGAAAAATATCGACCTACTATGTACCTATTCAGGTTTCAGGATGTTGGACGCAAGGTTTTTTAAATATTCATTACCTAGCGATTATTGTTCCTTTTCTGTCAAATACTACTTCTGTGTTGTACAATAATACATCATCTGCCGTGCCATTCTTCTTCGGGGTGAATTTTTCCCACACATCTACGGCAACGTATATATTTCCCGCTTTTGCAGCGCATGACAGTTTACTAATGACCTATAGTAAACGATTTCGTTGATATAAATCAACAATGAGCTTAAATTTCACATTAATGTTATAAAAACAACCACTGAGAATTGAACTCACGTCATCGTATTCAATGTAGTTATCGCAAGGTGTTGCAATTTCTTCTACAGATGGTACAGAAACTGCATTTTGTAATATTATATCTCTGGAGAAACTTCCACACATGAATAAGCCACATTCAGGGAATACGATAATATCAACTAGCTAATTGAAAAATTAATAATAGGAACATCATATGTCATACCAAAAACTAGATAGGCAGGTATTCATATTGATCATCTGCAAACTTACATATCTGGAAGTTTGTTCAATTATATTTACGTATTGGTATAAATTCAGAACCAAAGCCCATTGATAATTGTTGAAAAAATAGTATCCTTTGTAATCAACCACAGCTGCTACGTACGAGTTATTCGAATTCTTAATTACAACATCCACTTCCATTTCAAATTCTCCATAGTAGATCGTAAATAACAAACCCTACAGATGGACATAAAAGAAAAATTATTGACATTTCTACGAAGCATTTCTGCTATAATACTTGATTAATGTGATGGGTACCTATTGGATTTATGATTTATGTTATTTTCCCTTACCATACATAGTATCATCCAAAATGTCACCGATAAACATAGCCACAATGATTTATTGTTGCTTCTTTGATTCATTGTTTTTGATACCATCGTCAAAAATGATATTTCAATTGAATTACGTAATAGCTAGTTATAATATGCTTCGCTCACGCCACCTTATTCTGATACATTTCCTAACTTTGCTAATACGAGTAAATTTTCAAGTTGAAAAGACGAAAATTTTCATTACGACGTCGTTCAGTTGTTAGTATAGATAATGAAAATACTTACATTACGTATACTTTTTTGTAGAACAGATAAATGTCATGGTTAGTCATTCTAGTTCATTTCGTGTTTTCTTTTTCAACGCAATGGATAATAGATAAGACCTCTGAACGATTAATTTCCATCGATTTCGAAAATTATAAAGTAAATCGATGATTGACACAATTGAATTTTGAAATTCTTGATTAAAATTAAATAACAATTGAAAATTAAGAAAAAATCGCCAATCATATTTTTATTTGCAAAGTATAACAAGTCATTTATAATAAATTACAACCAGCTCAGATGATCACCTCTGTACGGTACAAATAAGTATCGCCAGAAATTCATAAAAATAGTATCCAAGTATTTCTAAAACCATTCATCAACCAAGAATGGTATCGCCATTAAATAAAGCATCTAAAACATTATACCCAGACGAAGGATTAACTTTTTCCGGCAATTTATAAATACCAAACGTAATCAAATTCGATACAGGCTTCCTCAAATTAAACTCGGCGATATTATAGGGCTCATTTTCAACGATCTTGATAACATTACTGAACTCGTAATAAGAAGGATCCAAAACGGAGTAATCGGAGCTCAATGTGGTAGGTATTCTCACATCGTTCTCAGCCAAACGCGAGGCGGCGACTACTTTCATCGACGTTATGGTCACTTTGTTAGAATCATCGAAGAAAGGTGGTAAAATACACATGTAAGTGTTCAACGAAGAGCATAAAACTAATCCGCACATCTCCACGTAGTTATTAACCGAACTTAGCGTGTAATTGGTCAGTCCGTTAAATCCAGCCATTCGGTAATTAGGTAATACAAAAGTTTCGATGCTAGGTTCCCAAGTTACGCTGATATTGCAAAAATAGTCTTTATTCACGTATCTAAACGTTCTGTAGCGATCGTAATCGTAAGTTGAACTTATCAAGGGTTCCATCGTGATCGATGTCAACCCGTGTTCTCTCAAGTGGCTGATAGCTATGTTACGATTACTGTATTTCATCAGCGATACGTATTGATCGGCGAAATTTCGAGGAAATGGGACATTATGTTTGGGCACGGGGGCAATAACGATCGAAGAGAATCCATAATCTGTTATGTAGGTTTGAGTAAATTCTCGACGACCGTAGAATATATTGTTTCCCGCTATTCCCAATAAATCTGAATTTTTTGATGATAATACGTTCACGTTCATCACGTACGACCAACCTGCTGCGAGCGAAGATACTGAAGAAGAAAAAATCATGCATTAAAAAGTTGATATATGCCTAAAAATTGATAGCAAGTTATAAAATAATCATCGAATAGGTTTACCTGCTAAAAATGGTAATCTAGTAGGTAAAGAATTGGGAAATATGATATCAGTGACGTTAAATTTTTCAGTTAACGATACAGCAGGGTCTTTGAAAAATATATCGAAACCTGTTATCAGTCCGAACGTTACGTTAAAGTCGCTAGTAAATGTGACTAATTCTGGTTCCAAAGGAACATTTATTCCAGGAATGTATCTTTCAACATATATATTATATTTTCTGTACCTAAAAATGAATAGTAAGTAATTGAAGAAAATAAAAATAATAATAGGAAATATTTCCAACACAATGTTATTAAAAATATAAGATGCTTACTTGGCAACTATTTTACCATTTCTATCAAATACCAACGTAGTTAGATATACGCGCAAGTTACCGATCGAACACGTGGTATTTTCGAAACAATATTTTTCCATTACTGTTGCAGCAACGTACATTTTATTCCTTTGAGCAGCACATGATAGCTTTGTTAGCATCTGCATTGAAGGAAAATAGGCTATACTACGACTTGACGTTTTCATTTTTAAAGAATTTTGACGCTATCAAAATCATGTTGATAGCTTCCAATTCAAGCTGGTGATACTTACTTCGTCATATTCACGCACATCACAAGGCACAGCTTCGGCTTGAACCGGCGGGATTTGAGGAGCTATCATTATAATTGATTCGATAGAGTCTATAATGGAAAATATTCCTAATTCTGGGAATACTATTATATCAACCATCTATTAAACGCAGTTGTAGATAAAATACTCATGTTTGAAACAACGTAGAGTTTACGAGTATTTAGACTTACATATTTTTGACAATCGCTAATTATTTCGACGTACTGATCGACATTCCAGCGTACTTTAGTTAGAATATCTCCAATAGCTAAGGGTTGAAAATCAACAACAGCGGCTACATAATAATCCTCGTGAGGTACCCTTGGCAATTTATTTTGTTGTCTAGATTGTACAAATCGACCTAAACTTTCCAACGTGTCTTCTTCAATTTTCATTGGATCCAATACGTTTGGGATTGTTTCGACATTTTCACGAAAAATAGGATCTTGAACTATTCGAGGTATGGGATCGGGTATTTTTACTGGAGTCGGTTGAATTATAGGTTGATTAATTGTTTCTCGTAAAGGGGCTATCCTTTCTATCGGTTCTATCTTTTGTAGTATTGGTTCTATCCTTTGTAGTATCGGTTCTATTCTTTCCTGTACTAGTTGTATTCTTTCTCGTACCGGTTCTATCCTTTCTCGTATAGGTTCAATTCTTTCGCGTATTGGTTCAACTTTCGCAATAACAGGGCTTCTGAGCCTATCTTGAATAATAACATTGTTTTCTCCAGAATTCTTACGAATAACTACGGTCGGATTGTTTGAATTTATGGGAACATCATCGGAAGTATCTTTTTTTGAGTATACGTCGTGTATTACAATGACCTAATCGAAATACATGTAGGTAGTACAATATTTTGTAAATTTAGTAACAATTACGAGAGAAAATATTATACTTACTGTCAATACTGTGAAACATAATACAAATAATAATAAAACGATAATATGTTTATAATGAAAATGCACTTTTACCATTTTGTAGCTTAAATAATGCAATTGCAAATAAGTACGTGTAAAAACATTCGCAAGAGTATTACTACTTCTTCGACTAGAACTTTTTTTTACGATAAAGGGCTTAGTTACCTTGTTCAATAGATAAGGAATGAAATCAACGGTGTCGTTATTTGAAATATCTATTCATGTCACATGAAACTTTTTCAGTTGGTGTCGTTTCGTTATGAGAAAGAACGCGGTCGTCGATGTTTGAAACTCTGCTGAGAATTTGAGAAAAAAATTATGGCAAATGGAAAGTTAAAACTAACTAGGTATCCCATACAGATTCTCGCCGTAATATTTTCTTCTAGTTATTAATTATAATTATGATTGAATTGAAATACGAAATATGACAAAAATTCTAATAAAGACCTACGTCATTCCATAAGTTTTCGATGAATGTGTAAATGTGAAACGACAAACGAGAAGGGAACTTCGTATGAATATCGTCACTGAAATGTTCATTAATACGGCCGGCTGATGAAGTGTTAATATTTTGAATAACATTCAGCAATCAATCATGGTCGACATCAATCCATGAAACACCTGATTAATGTATGAGTATTTATTAATGATTACGATATTTTAGTGCAATAGATGAGATTATAAGATTACTTTCGTCAAAATTCGAAAAATCAGCACAGCATGGTTTCCAATTTCCATCAAAGGGCAGAGAAAAAATAATATTCCAATCTGTTTCCGGCGCGATTATTACTTCACAGCGTCACTTCCAGTCATTTCTTCTTTCTTCTGATTCTAAAAGTTGAAACTGCACATATATGAAATTGAAATTTGAAGTAAAAATTATCAAAATATGGAAAAAATTGTACCACAATCACAAACAGATCATAAATTTTTCAAAATTTTTTTTACCGTTAAAAAAAGAACGACATTGCTCATGCTAATCCATTAAAAAAAAATAACGAAACAGTGTTAGTAAGTGGCCAAAAAAAAATTAAATTTTGCTTCATTTTACTTTTTCTCCATAGCAAGCACTGTCGTTAGTTTTGACCGCTGCAAGGTTGGTGAATTTTTGTGAATAAGAATTTAAAAAATTTGTAATTGTGAATATAAATTAAGGAGATTGAAAATGGCAATTTTTCTCAAAGTTCTTGGTTACCCCATCGGAAAGAAACATCTCAGAGTATTGCCTTATTGGTAAGCTATCCGTTGATGATTGTTTCAGTATATTTTAGAAATTCATTTCGTTATCAC
Source organism: Pseudococcus longispinus (assembly GCA_900064475.1). Lineage (NCBI taxonomy): Eukaryota > Metazoa > Arthropoda > Insecta > Hemiptera > Pseudococcidae > Pseudococcus > Pseudococcus longispinus. Next base: position 4,029 of record FIZU01021074.1, on the reverse strand, counting down.
TTTTTTATCACCAATCTAGGTCCAACACATATTCGTGTTTTTTACAAATTACCGCTATATTTAAATTCATTCCCGAAATTTTGATTGCAGGTTACCTTCAATTGCAGCTTATGGTGTATCTGCTACTATTCTAATATGGTGGCTTACAGACTATCGTAAAGTAATGAAGAAAGTTCCTTGGTACAATCAACGATTTCTGTACCCCTATGAAGATGACAAAAACGTCTATTTTGAGCCACGATTCACGTTAGATCAAAAAGATAATGCATAATTCGGCTTTGATGTAGAGTAATATAACTTTAATTTGTATTTATCGTAGCCGCGTACTCTATTTAAATGTAAATTTATCTAAAAAATTATACTTCATTCTTGTATTTGCTTGTGTTGTTATTATAGTTTCTTGAACGGTGAATGGTTTATTTAAACGTATTATTGAGAATTATGGTAAACGTTACGCTAACGTTTCTTTTATTCGTTTCATTTTCATGACTGGTTTAATTTTTATCTGAGAGTGAAATCTTCTTATGACTGAGCTATGACGGATTCTAAGTTCTAACTTGGGGCCAAATTTTGTGATGTTTGTTATAAAGAGATTGTTAAGATTTGGTATGAGAACCGAAAAATTTATGATTTTTCACATTTTTACAGCAAAAACTCTATTTTTATCAAAGATTTTTATAAACTTCAGTCAAATTACGAAAAGTATTTTTTTAAACGTTCGTTTAATGTCTGCACTGATTGCTCAAAGTTTTCAGTCTTTCAACTTGTAAAAAGCTACTTTAGGGTGAATCCAGTAATTTCAGTTATTTCTCAATTTAAAAAAAGTTTATTACATTATCGCCTATAAATATTATAATAAAAAGTAATTAATTATCCATTTTTTAAATTTTAATACGATATATTGCATATTTTCTTTGATTTTGTTTTAAAAATACAGAAATAAAATGATTTTTTAGACAAAACCGATCACCCTAAACTCCACTTTATTATTTCTTTTCATTACAGCTCTCGACATTTTTCCCCTACCCTTTTTTGTTTGTTTTGTAGATTTCGTAGAATTTAGAATTTTCAAAATCAAAAAATACTGAACGTTTATTGTTTAATAAACTAGTTTTGAAAAGAGAAATAATGGAGTAAAATTCGGTATTGTGTACACGTTGGAAATTTCACATCGATTACTTGAACAGCGGTAGTAATTTATTACGTAAGTAATCTTCATTGCGCTTTGTGAGAACTCATATCGTGTTCGTGTGCTTCATCCTCGATGAGATTACACTTCTGTAAAAATAGGCTTCCGATTACATGTGTTTCTGATTAAGCGTACTTCGATATTATTCCACTATTCCATTGTTATACTATTTTCTTTCAGCTGAATTTGCAACTGATTCTACTTTGCGGGTTAAACTTCAAAGGTGTAATGATTTGATGGTAAAATTGCAGACGAAATGTCATGGACCGCAAAAGCGTAAATATTGGAATCAGAAGTGTGTTGAACTCATCACCTAATCCTCTTACTATTAACGAATTATGGGGAGATTACATCAAACTTTGCGGGTCATCGGTCCCCTTAAAAGACTTGGGATTTCGAAGTCTTCACGATTATTTACGTAGTATTCCAGATGTCGTTTCGGTAAGATGATTTATCCTTTTTCTTTATTACGTTGCATTATTTTACGTATAATTTTCTGTTCAGTTGGATGAGCCGAATTCACCACATTCATTGGTACGAGCTGTAACTGACGAAAAATCCAAACACATCGCTCAATTTGTTAGAGATCAAAAAGTCAGCAGGAATACGAGACTTCCTCCAAGACGACGAATTCGTCGCGGTCCGATGCTAAATGATTTCGTTCCTCTTAATTTACAGCGTCGAGTACTCGAAATGTTGACTCGTTATACCGATGTAAGTATTTTTTTCTGTCGCAATAGCGTGATTTTGATACCAAAGTTATATTCTACTACCGGCTATTTTGTAGGGTTTGCATATAGAAGATTTTAGAGAAATCGTCACCGATATTCAACGCGAAATGCAACTACAATGTCAATTCGATTCAATTCTTCGTAAAATCTCTCCCTATATCGTCTTGAATGATGATGATATCTGTTTGTCGAGACAATACCTTAATCAATACAGCTCCCGAACTCCTCAAAGTAAGTTTTTTTTTCATCAAGCAACGCGCTGAATTCTACGAATTGCAAATTTGTCGTTTTCTTCAGATCCTCCGAGACGACCGAACGAAGTGATTGTCATCTCGGAAAGTGGTACGGAAGATGACGAGTACGATGAATTTCTATCCAATCCCAGCGATAGTGAAGATTATGCTTATACTAGCCCGATTAGGTCTAGAGAAGATTTAAGGCAAACACAGGCTGCCAATCATCCTTTGAGTGGTGATGAAGCTAATCGTGCTGGTTCTTCGTAAGTATTACTGATCAATAATTATTCGTTCAATTTTATGGTTTTTTTTTTTACAAGTAGTTGCTTTTTTCGCAGATTTTCAAATCGAGCTTTAATCAGCGACACTTTAGTGAAAAATTGTTACGCTTTATTGGATGATAATCCGCAAGGGTTTTGGTTAACCGATCTCGAAGTTAAATATGAAGTGAGTATGGAATAAAAAAGTAAAATAAATCGAACTATGTACCGTCGATTTGATTTTTATTAATTTTAATTTGAAATTTTAGAATAAATTCGGCTACAGATTAAACACCGCTGATCATGGATTCGACTGTGTACTAGATATGGTTATTCAACTTAAAGATGTCTTCAATATGATAAAATTTGAAAAATCTGGCGATAGATATGTACGAGACGCTAGAAAAGTTCAATGCGGTACTTATCACCTTAATTTATCAATTTCAATTACTACGATTTTAATAATATTTCGTGTTTTTTATTATTTGTTACACGAATATAGACTCTACATCTGTTGAACAAGGCGAATTACCTAAATCAATTGTCCTGGAAATTAAAAGACTACTTTTGAAGAGAAGCAATCATCAATTATATACAGACGAGTTAGCTACCGAATATAGAGTAAGACCATCGTGGTTTTAATCGTATTCTCGCAAGTATCTCATCATTTGTTGCAATATTTTGGAATTTTTGAATCTTTCAGGAACGTTATCGAAAGACCCTGGAGCCAGCAGATTTTGGTTTCAATAATATGGACGGTTTATTAAAAAGTTTGAACGATAATGAAAGTTCTGTGTTCTCATTTAAACAAGTTAGACAAAGGACCGTAATGTATTTAAAAGTTGTTCCTAACGAAGAACAAAATTACATCGAAGAAATCGATAGCGACGGAGCACTAGTAAGTGTGAAAGTTACTAAACTCGTTTTTCTGGGGTTGTTGCTCTATTTTGAAAATTATTCCTCGTTTGTCTTTTTTTTATGCCAATGTTTCGCCAAATTTTTTATAATTTCCGTTAACTTTGCCAAGTTTGTTAAACTGCGGTTATTCTCTCTTCTCTTACCAACTTTCCATACACGATCACGAACGGTTATTAATAGATAAGTTACGAATTTCATTCTGAGTTTTTTGTAGTATTTCGAATTTTTCTGGAAAAAAACTGGGTATTTATCTGAAATTGACCGATAAAAAAATTAATCGACTTGCATTAATAGTTCAAAAATTTGTAAATGAAAGAAAAATTAGATAGCAAGTGTTTTTTTGCGGAAAACTGTTCATTGTGGTCCCAATGGTCTCAGCATAAACCCCTCGGCTCTCACCTAGCTTCCGACCTTCCGGGGGAGGGGGCGGACGTAAACCCGAGTTTCGTTTTTCGCAAATTACACGAAACCTTTCAGAGCTAGCGTTGAAAGGGTGGTATAAGAAAAGAATCTACATAAAATTTCCTATAAAATGATACCATGCATCGCCCCCACCTTCCAATATTAGCCCTACCAAGAGGGGTGGCAAATTGAACAAGTTTTCAAAAAAGTCGTTTTTCATGAATAACTCGAAAAGTTTCATGTAGAGGTAAAATTTGTACAGAACAAAAAATGTTGTACGTGAAATTTTCCAT
>FIZU01021071.1:0-19115 GCA_900064475.1 Pseudococcus longispinus | reverse complement strand
ATTTTAGAAATGAGGGTAACTTTCCAATATTTTGTCAGACAGACTTTTTGGATTTGGAAAATTTCAGATATTACGCTGACTTTGAGGCGTTTTGTCAGACTTTTTTGGACTTGAAAAATTTTTGAGAACTCAAATAAATTTTTGGATTTGGAAAATTTCCACTTCCGAACTTGGAAAACTTTTCAGATTTCCATTGACTTTTTGAATTTGGAAAATTTCTGAGATGATGCCGACTTTTAGACATTTTGCCAGACTTTTTGTCAAACTTGTGAAAACTTTTGTATTTAAAATGACATATCCAATCCATGTACCAATATGTCCGCTTGAAGAGTGGATCTATCTTTTTATAATATTTATGACATTTTAAGAAACAATTTTCAAATTTGAGACAAAAATATCAAATTTTTGACATTTTTTTAACATGAATTCTATTTACAGTGGAACTCGCTTTAATATGCGTTTTTATTCATTTTTGCTGCTAATCTCAGAGGGGTGTAAGGGAGGTTCCAGAAAAAAAATTTTTGTGTAAAATTTAAAAAATACCTACCCATTATTTCACCAAAAAATAGGTAAATATTTCGCTCAGGTGAAAATTTTGATAGAAAAAGGCACTTAAAAGCTCAAATTTCATAATTTTTTCAATTTTTCAGTCGTCAATGGTACCCCTTCCCCTCCCCCTCCTCCCGACACCAGAGTCGAATTTTTCGGTTTTTTTCAAACAAAAAATTATTATATTAATGAATTAATTAGATATTTTGAAATTAAGGTTTGAACTTTGAAGGTGAGAATTTCGAGTTTTTCGCGTCAAGTTGGGGGGGGGGGGGTTTAAAAGTCGTTCAAATCGGATTTCTATCAAAGGAGATATTACCAAAGACAATGAGAATTTCCATATTTTCAATTCTGATTGGGCCTTTTGAAATGGGTACTTGTTTGTTTGCTGTTGAGTGGTAGAATACGTAGGTACTCAAAAAAGCTGTCATTTTGAAAAATGACTAAAATTTTTGCTTCGGGTGAGACTTTTTTTGGGACGCCGGGATCACTTCTTGAAAAACGGGACAATCTCGGAAAATCGAGACGGATGGTACCTCTACTTATAAGACATCTTTTAGAAGCATAATGATTTCAAATCAATATTAAATTTTATAAAATTGACAAAAAAATTTGAGGTACTTATGAGATATGAGAAGTCTCGTTTTCACGTTTTTCGAGAATCCGATTAGAAGTTCTTTATTAAAATCTCGTCGAAAAAAAAAATACAAAATACGAATTTTTACTCGTAAATCCAATTTTTCAAAATTTTGGTCCATCATTTTACTCACATATCTAATCTTTCAATTCAATTCAAAAATTGATCCATTTTTCCCTTTTTGAGTTTCACATTTCCTAAAATATTATCGTGAATAATATTTTTGAATTTTCGTCAATTTGATCCCCCCCCCCCCTTTCTCCCTCGATCAAAACATCTACAGAAAATTTCACATTAAAATGGTACTAATTTTTGAGTTTTTCCCAAACTTCTATGTTGAACGATGAGCTATACCATACAGAATTTTTCAAAGCTTAATAACTCCTGAAATACGCGAGATAGGCAAAATCATCACAGACTCTTTTTTATACATCTATTCAAGTCCTACAAAATTCATTATATACAAAATTTGCCTAATTGCCATATTTCAGGAGATATTCTTCGAAAAGCATGAAGAAAGTAAAATTTTTATACGCTTTCAATTATAGAATTTTTCAAAGCTCGATAACTCCTGAAATACGCGAGATAGGCAAAATCATCGCAGAATCTATTTAATACATCTATTCAAGTACTACAAAATCGATTACATACAAAATTTGCCTAACTACGATATTTCAGAAGATATTCTTCGAAAAACATAATAAAAGTAAAATTTGCATACACTTTTAAAATACTTCTAAACACCGCAAATTTTCCATTAATTTTCAAAACCCACCCCAGAAAAGAAACTCATCCACATCACCCTGATTCATCCCAATTCTCAAAACTCGCCAACTTCTCTCAAACACATCCAAAAACCACACAATCACAAACCATCGCAAAAAACAATACCCATCAACCTTTTAAGAAGAACAAAAAACACGTACCACATTCGTAACATCGGGTAATTTCAACCAACTAAACATTTTTCTTCAATTAGCCACCACGTATTTATTTTTCGAATTAAACCATCGCCGGAAGGGTTCCCCCTTCACTCCTTTACCCAGGCAACCTTGATATTTATTATTTTTCCGAGTAAATTGACCGACGAAATTTCCAAGCGGAAAAAAATTCCTACCTACGGTACTCCTCGAATCAATTATAAATCAAACGAAAGTCGTCTCCCTTCCAGAAGACAACCTATCGTGTAGTGGTTTTCAAGAAAAACCCACCCGAACCTGTAACGCAACAAGTACCTATATATCCAATGAACGTGATCTAGGATAAAATGAAAATTTCCCAAGTATGAATTTTTCTTATGTTGAAATAATGGCATTTTCAACTCTATCTGCGGAGACACAACCTATATAAAAGATAAGAGATAATACAGATGGGTTGTAGTACCTACGTGTATGGCGTAATGTATACGTAGATACCTTTATAACCTACCTATGTAGATACATTTGCATATATTTGCTTTAATAATAAAGATTGCAAGCAAGCTGCATGCGCTGAGTTGAGATTTGCATCGACGACGACATTGTTAAATCGTAATAAATTTAAACGTATTCCGCGAAATAATGTTATAAGGAAGTCGATGATAATTTATACCGAGAATATACGAGGAACAACTTGCATATGAACTAATAACATCGAATCAAACTCGCGGTGTAATCGATATCGACGATTAGATCGTCAATATAATCGTTAGATTGGTGAAAAAAAAATACAACAAAAATGCACCATCGTTAATTAATTTCTTCTCAACCCCCCCAAAAAACACGTGCCTTTGGTAAATCAAGATAGCCGTAATTTAATCGACGATCGAGATCTAGATAATGAGGTAAATGTACCTCGATCAAACTAATCCGCCTTGAAATCTGCAATTTTTTGGGAGGGAACTGCTTCGATTATACCTGGAAATAAATATGGGAAACCTAAGCACGTGTTTAGGTATTTTCGAGCCGAAAAATTACGTAAATTTTGGAACGGAATCGCCATCGATACGAAATCTCAGAACCATCATCGAAGCACGAATTCCAACAAACACACGCTCAATTCACCAACACACCGATAAAATAAAACCTTACGGAAAATAAAAACTTAATAATTAGTTTTTTCTTCCTGAAAACGAGGTACACACGATAGCGAGCATTCGGACGAAAAAATGGCGAGGGGGAAGGGCATTCAGAAGAGGAGGGCGATAGAGAGGTGCGTTCAATTTGACCTTCACCATCGTCATAAAATATAATACCAAAGACTATTATTCGGCAAAGCTTCCGCGTCCGACTTGTTTATGGTGATTAATTTTTTGGACTGAATGCGCCAACCTGGCAACACTGATATCGTCTCGAAACCAGGAAGTAAATTATACAAAACGTTGCTCTCCGGTCTCCGCGGTCCGCGATCCGCGAGGTGTTTTTCTTTTTCATAAACTTTACACTTTACACGACGTCGTGTTTTCCTTCTTCCCTCCTCTTTCTCACTTCATCATCGTATCGTGATTCAGAAGCAAGTTCTTCTCCTTTTTTTTTTCGTACAATTTTTCCAATTTTTTTTTTTACACCCAGACGCCATATTTTTTCTTCGCGTAATAAACCGTCCACCAATAGGGCTTTGTACCGAGCTTCTTTTTCATTTTTTTTTATTATCACTAAACCGCAGACGTTGAAAAAATACATCCAATAAGATTAAATATTACACATATGGCTCGCATTTCTACCAAGCGAACACTGATAAGTAAACTTCCGCATAGTAAATTATGATAAAATATAATTACTTTTAAAACTATTTTTCGTCCGAGTTGTGTAAAAATATTGTACATACTACTAATACCAACATAACGGAAAATAAGTCGAGAAAAAATTACCATCGCATCGCGGTCGTTGTCCTAGTTTGTTTATTTTTACACACGTTCCAATCCATACCTTACTCTATACCTAATAAACAATTTACGCTGATCAATTAAATTCGCTGATAAGAAATCGCCAACGGGCCGCACTGTTAAGGACGCGACGCCGCGACGTACGCGTATTTATGACCGTTTTGCCATAGGTTACGATTGAGTAACGTTTCGCCTCCGAGATTGTGTGATTTTTTTTTTACAACTGTGATGCTTAAACGAACGTCATTATTGGAGTATAATTCGAAGATTATGATAATGGAAGTGATTTTGCGAAGGGAGGGGGGGGGGTGTCATAATCGAGGATTTTTCGTCGATCAATTTATGAGTATATTTTTTTTAGAAATGAAAGAATTTGACTTATTTGAGAAAGTGTACGTAAAGGGTGGTCCACATAAAAGGTCGATGGTTTTGTAAATTAAAAAAAAAAACTTTGACTGCAAAAATCTCGAAGACTAAGCCTCTTAGAGAAAAACTAATCGATGCAAGTAGAAAGAGAATTTCAAGCTCTACAATTTTGATTCTTAGCATTTTTTTCGTAGGACCCTTTCTTTGGCTAGAAAATTTAAGTTTATGGAATTTTTTTTTCATTTTTCAAACCATTACTTTTGTATGAGCTGAATTTCCCATAAACGTGGCGTTTCTGACCAAACTAAGGACCCTACGAAAAAAATGGTCGGAATCAAAATTGTGGAGCTTGAAATTCTCTTTCTGTTAGAAGAGGTTAGTTTTTTTTCTAAGAGGCATGGTTTTCGAAATTTTTGCAGTCAAAGTATTTTATATTTTTTTTCATGAAATTATAGCTATTTTTCTTATGATTGGTGAGATTTAGTATTTTAAGAATTTTTTTTCATCACTTTCGAATCGAAATAAAAATTTTTCAAAACAAGTATTTGATTTAATTTTTTGTGGCTTTCTCAGTAAAATAATAAAATGAGTTTTGATTTCAAATCACGATTTTTTTGGTGATTTTTGTATCAAAATTATGATTAGGTATATTTGATACAATTTTTTGTCCATTTAAAAATAATTAGTTGACTTTTGATTTCAAATTCTAATATTTTCCATAACCTTTGATCTGAAATATTGATTTTCGGTGATTTTTGGTATTTATGGATTTCAAAGTATATGAAAATAATTTTTGGAATTGACATACTTCGATTTCAAATGATTTTCTCAAAAAAAAAAGATCTTTCATTTCAAATCGTGACGTTTTCTTTACTTATTAAAATCATGCATGACTTTTTTCATGACTTTGAAATTAAATGAAGATTTTAAAAATAATTTTATGAATATCGTTAAGACTCTTCAACTAAAATGATTTTTTCCCCTCAAAAATTGATCATATTGGTAAAAAATTTCAAATTTTTGTGATCTCACTGGGATTTTCCAGATTCTAAAATCAAATGAATTTTTCATACTTGAGTAAATCATAATTCAAAATTTTTTATTTCAATTTTGAATCTCAAAATGCTACATTTTTTGTGATTTTAGATCAAAAGAATGACATCAGACAGTTTTTTTTAGTCAAAATTCACGACTATATTCTGACTTTTGATTTCAAATTTCCATATTTTTCCAATTTCGAAATCAAAAAATAATTTTTGTAATTTTTGGATCAAAATAATGGTCAAAATTTGCGATTGTTTTCACTTTGACTACAAATTTTTACTTTTTTAACTTTGGGATCAAAATTTTGAAATTTTTGCAATTTTAAATTAGAATAGTGATATCAGACAATTTTTTTGAGTCAGAATTTGCGACTAATTTTTTTTTTACTTTCGATTTCAAAAATTCCAATTTTTTTCAACTTTGGAATCAGAATATCATTTTTGTAATTTTTGGATTAAAATAATAGTCAAAAATTGCGACAATTTTGAAATGACCCTAAATTTTGATTTTGATCTCAAAATTTGATGTTTTTTTTTTTTAAACTTTGAAATCAAAATACTGTAATTTTTGTGATTTTAAATCAAAATAATGATATCAGACAATTTTTTTGAGTCAAAATTTGTGACTACCTATATTTCGACTTTTGATTTCAAATTTCCATATTTTTCAACTTTGGAATCAGAATATCATTTGTTAAAAAAGCACAATAATACAATATATCTCATCTCTCTCTCATTTTTGAAATTTTTGGATCAAAATAATGATCAAAAATCGTGATTGTTTCGACTTTGAGCTTTCACTCCAAATTTTGATTTTTTCTACTTTGGAATCAAAATTTTGAAATTTTTACAATTTTAAATCAGAATAGTGATATTAGACAATTTTTTTGAGTCAAAATTTGTGACCAATTTTTTTTTTACTTTCAAATTAAAATTTCCATATTTTTCAATTTTGGAATCAGAATATCATTTTTGTAATTTTTGGAATAAAATAATTGATAGTCAAAATTGTAACAATTTTAAAATCGCCCCAAATTTTGATTTTGACCTCAAAATTTAGTGTTTTTTTTAAACTTTGAAATCAAAATACTGCAATTTTTCTGATTATAAATCAAAATAATGAAATCAGACAATTTTTTGAGTCAAAATTTGTGACTATCCATATTTTGACTTTTGATTTCAAATTTTCATATTTTACAACTTTGGAATCATCTTTGTAATTTTTGGATCGAAATTATGGTCAAAAATTGCGACAATTTTGAATTTGGCCACAAATTCTGATTTTGATCTCAAATTTGATTTTTTTTTATTTTGCAATTTTTGGGATTTTAAATCAGAGTAATGATATCAGACAATTTTTTTGCGTCAAAATTTGTGACCACCTATATTTCGACTTTTGATTTCTAATTTTCATATTTTTCAACTCTGAGATCAGAAAATTACTTTTGAAATTTTTGGATCAAAATAATAATCAAAAAAATTACCACCCAAATTTGATTTTTTTTTTACTTTGAAGTCAAAATGTTCCAATTTTAAAAATTTTTGATCAGAATAATAATTTTGAAAAATGTTACATATTTACATTTTCAAATCAAAAATCGTGACTACATTTCGACTTTTGATTTCAAATTTCGACATTTCTTCAACTTTGGAATGAAAATACATAATTTTTGAAAAATTATTTTCAGATTAAAAATCGTGATTCAATTTCAACATTCCAACTCAAATTTTGATTTTTTTTCAACCTTAGAATCAAAATACGACTCTTTCTATCATTTTTGAATCTAAGTAAATCTACTGATTTTTGAATTGAAATAATCATTTAAATTTCCTTTTTTTGGACATTATATGCATTATTCCAAAATGACCCATAGAATTGAAAAAAGTCATCTAACGTCTCATTTCAAATCTCTGAACATCACATCAGCAGACTTGAACACCAATTCTTCCCAAACCGATACAATTCCAGCCTACAAAACCCTTCCTGGATCGCCTCTGCAGACACACTCAGTTCACAATTCACATACACTCCAACTAAACTCCATTTCTTGCCCGGTTCGCTATCCTATAATCTCAACGAAATGCAAGCATCACACTACCCAAAGAAATCTCAATTACCAGCACTAATTCGCGTATAAGTTCGACCTTTTGTAGAAATTCGGCATAATTACTATCTTCGTCATTCGAACAATTGACGGAAGCGGAAAATCTAATCACACTTGGTAATACGAATACGTAAACTAAACCCGAAAAAAAGCACACAAAATACAAAATAAAAGAAGTCTACTAACACCGAACCCGGCAAACCGTACTCACGCAAATGAAACCCGTTAATACCGGATCAACCTACATTCGACTTGGTACATACTACATAGTTATTCCATAACCTAAGTCAATAATGTACGCTTCACTTTGAATATTACACTTACACTTACATAGTGCAACACAACGACGTTGGAAATTACGTAAATTTAGGAAACATGGTACACAGCTATCGCGAATACCTTTACTTTACCAACGAGAAAGTAGAACATCGTACTAGATGTGCCATCTCGTCGACTGTAGGTACGTCGCGTTTACGTAACGGGGTAAAAATCGTGAGAAAAGGGTTAAAAACGTGCTAATACGTTCGCGCCATCCTAGCAGCAAAACAAATTCAAAATGCTATATACGTATAAACGACGCCATGTTCACTTGTTCGATACATTGCTTGTATGTATACGAAACTGCTGATCATAGAGAAGAGGTATAATGCATGTTGGATGGGTTAAGCAGGTCGAACGTTATACATTAGTCATGACTGGTCGTATTGAGATATGGCATATGCGCCTTATTGCTTTCCCAACACAACCGAAATATATGTAAGCACCTCGATGAATAATCGTACCGAGGTGTACTGTGCAGTAAACAGATAGGTATTTATTAAGCACTAGTCATCGTGAGACGTTGGTTTCCGTAATAGCACAAAGACACGTACGGAAGATGAAAAAATTGCGAAAATCTCACGATTGGTATGAATTCTACCCGAATAGGTATCAGTTTCGACGAAATTGTGACTATCGCAATTGGTCGGGAAAAAACCAGAGGAAAAAATCATAACGAAAGTGATATTTTTACGATAATCGTCATCGTGCTAGTGTATAACGGTAATGACCGATAATTTTTGCGATCGATTTTATTATTATGGAGAATATTAATTTTTGAATTACTCAATAAATACCGAATATTACCACATCTACCAAAAAATACCTAAATTTCTGATGATTACCATGAATTACCATATTTTCTTGGTAATTACCGTAAATTACCGAAATTTTCCAAGAGGTATCGTTGAACACTGGAGTTCAAAAAAATAATCGTGATTAACAAATTTATGCCTCAATTACAGCAATTTACCAAAATTACCAAATTTACTTGATAATTACCGTAAATTACCAAATTTCCCAAGCACTAATGTTGAACATCAAACTTCAAGAAAATACTCGCAATTAGAAAATTTATGCCTCAATTACATTAAATTACCAAAAAATTTGATATTTACCAAAATTACCAAATTTATTTGATAATTACCGTAAATTACCAAATTTCTCAAGCACTCATATTGAACACCAAACGTCAAGAAAATACTCGCAATTAGAAAATTCATGCCTCAATTACAGTAAATTACCCAAAAATTGATATTTACCAAAATTACCAAATTTACTTGATAATTACCATAAATTACCAAATTTTTCAAATTTTCAAGCTCTAATGTTGAAACACTGAACTTCAAGAAAATATTCGTAATCAACGAATTTGGCTATTAATTACAGTATATCGCCAGAATAAATTGATATTTACCAAAATTACCACGTTTAATTGGTAATTACTGTAAATTATCAAATTTTGCAAGAACCGTCGTTGAACACTGAACTCCAAGAAAATAATCGTAATTAACAAATTTATGCCTCAATTGCAGTAAATTACCAAAAAAATTGATATTTACCAAAATTACCAAATTAACTTGATAATTACCGTAAATTACCAAAATTTCTCAGATTCTAATGTTGAACACTGAACTTTGAAAAAATAATCGTAACTAACAAAATTACGTCTCGATTACTGTAAATTACCAAAAAAGTTGATAATTACCTTTAATTACCGAGTTTACTTGATATTACCGTAAAACGTGAATTTTCAAATTTTTGAAGTATTATTGTGAATGTGAATCGTTGGATTTTTCCAAGTTCAAATAAAATTTTTCAAAATTGAAAAAGTCAAAATTTCAGAAATTTTTTAAGTCCAAAAAATCAGTGGAAATCTGAAGATTTTTCTAATGTCTAAAAGTCAGCGTAACCAAATTTCGTAACGTTTTTTGTGGGTTTAGTCAATGGTCATCGCAAAAGCATATCCTATGCGTAATACCTCAATTTTCTAGATATTTGCAGTAATTACCGTATTTACAAGGTAATTACAGTAAATTTACCCTAAATTTACCGGTTTTTACCGAAAATTACCGAACTTACACAAATCATCACAAACGTCAAATTTAAAAAAAAGTTGGTAACAAACTTTCTGAAATCAAGTTTGGGTAATTAACAAAAGAATATTGTAAATTACCATAATTACGTGAATTTTACGTGTATTCTTGGTAAATTTACCGTAAATACTAGAAAATTTAGAAAAAAACTATTCCTTCTCAAATTTTCACATTTCAATTTTCAAATCAAAATTTCGAAGAGAAAAATGCCCATGGTGCAATTACGTTTCCAAGCGTCAAAATTGGTAAATTACCGTAATTACCGATAAATGATGGTTCATGTATTTCTTCGAGATGAGATAGGGGATTAGCTTCATTTTTGTAATTCGTCAAATTCAACGCCTAAAAATGTGATCAGATGACTGTATCTAATTACCAGCTGTTACGCTTTTGAGAAGGTAATTACCGGTAAATCGTGATAAAACCAACATTTACGCGGTAATTACAAGAATTTACGCTGTAATCAAGGATACTCATATTGATACTTTCAATCAGCCTTGGTTACAATCACACAAATACTTCAAGAATGACTGTAATTAGAATGGTAATTACCGGTAAATCGGTAATTTACAGGTACTCGACGGTAATTACGGGTAATTCGTGGTAATCCCGACAAATATATCTATTTTATGGTAGATTACACCACCGAGTCCACATTCTACCAAAATTCTATCGTTTTAACGATCAATAGTCTCGTTAAAATGATGTAATGATAAAATTTGACCATATCTCTGACCTCTAGTATGCGATAAAACCCAGATTTTGGCAACTCTGCCGAGTTCCCCATCTTGAAACCACATCAATAAGAATAATACGAAATACCCAGCCAGTAATTAATCTTCGAACTACGTTTATCGCGTATAAATTGTTTACTTCAAACGACGAAGGCGCCTTTGAAATACGTATTTCTATAAATTACAAATTACCGAGTATTTATTTCAAATACTTACGCTTGAATTACATCGGCGAACATACACTGAACGGTGAATCGTCTTCGATTGTTGATTCTGCAACAAGAAGAAGCAAAAAATACCACGTTAGAAAAAAAATTTATTAAAAAAAACCTATATAAACATTTACCGTGGTAAAAAACGATCTCGTTAAATTATTTAATAACCCGTCGAGTGAGGAAAGCGTTCTATAAATAAAGAAAAACTCGACCGGAAACACATCAGCCTGTCGTACACTTTAATTACAATGGTTTTAGAACGAATTTAATTTTCGACTCTTTAACACCGTGAAATTGTCAGAATGGTTGGTAATTCTACCTAAATACACGTACTCCTCGTAGGTAAAACGAACGCATCGTGGTAAAAAAAGTCGATTAAAAAATCAATAGCTGCGAAGAGTCGATAATTTTTGGCATGCTGGCGTTCTCGAGATACTAGGAGAGTAGGAGGAAGAGGCAAAAGCGGAAATCTCGATGATGCAATGACGCGATTACGGTGCGTTAGCGATTTTTTTTTCTCTTCTTCGTCTAAAAATCTACTCTAGCTCACGAAATGATTCACCGTTGCTAAAATCTATCTTTCATTCCATCCATCCACATTCGTTTCACAAGTCTACCGTATAATGTATCAACTAGTATCATATAACAAATTTGACCTCACTTGTAAAGCGTTACTACCGCCTTCTTGCGTCATATATCTTGTTTATTTGTAGGCGGGTTCTACGGACACACAGAGATAGGAAAAGAAAGACAGAGAGAGAGAGGAAAAAAGCAAGCACATATCGCCGCAGAGACAGCAAAGCTCGAATGTAGCACGATTTACTAGTACCAAGTACAAAGCGGAAACCATATACCATTACGTCGAAAGGTTAACGTATAATCGTTCCCTCCGCTTCTCCTGCCACTCAGCCAACCACCACATACCTCGGCCCAGGGAAACACGAAACAATAACTTCGATCGGTTGAAGATGACAGTATTTCTTCTTATGTCACGCCGTAATTCGTTCGACGTTTTATGCCACAGCCACACCGCCGCACCGACACATACAAAAACCATATTCCACATCGAAAGTGAACGGATATTATATCATTACGACGCGTTCGTAATTCGTCTAACTTACATACATTCGAACACATCGTACTTGTAATTTCGTATGTATAAGTGCTTGTAGTAGTACGAGTACGTCCACGTGGAAGTACTCGTAAGATGCAGATTACGTGTGTAATATGTTTGTGTATCTAATGTATCTCTATCTTCGTCGGTCGCATTGGCCATCATTGGTCGACATCTCTGTTCTCGCTTCAGAGTATCTCTACCGTACCGTGTCGAATTCGTTTCTACCTTCCGGACATATTTGTAGTCGACGTATAAGAATCGATAGATCAAAATGCTCCGAATAAGATTTGTTATTTGATGACATATTCGCCATAAAAATATACCATTTCCTAGTTTGACCATCTGTAGGCAGAAATGCTCGATATTGAACACGTGTGTTGGGCTAGAAGTAATGATGCCTTTCTAATATGGGGAGCAATTGGTTGAAAAGCTATAAAAATCTACAAAAAAGATACATTTTGTTCGGCAAAAGTACACCGAAATTGGCTTGGGAGGGGGGGGGGGGAGAAGCTCAAATCATTATTTCATGGTTTTAGAGAACCTTGTGTCAAATTCAAGCTTTTTGATTCTTTTAATTGAAAAAATCTAGCTCTGAAAGGGACATCACTTTATAAAAAAGATCCATATGAAATTTTTTTTAATCCTTTTGACATAGATATGTCTCATGACAGGAGTGGGAAGGGGGTGTCAGGAAAATTTTTGGTTACGTTTTTGCGTCAGGAAAACACTATTATCCTGGATGACTTTTCGAACTTGAAAATTTTCAGATTCTATAAAAGCTATTCAAAGATTGTAAAAATTTTCAAAATTTTCAAAATCATTTAAAACATGATTAAATCTTTCAAAAAAAACATAAAAATTGTTGAAATGTTTGAAAATTTCATAAAAATTAGTACAAATGTCAAAGTCATAAAATTTGACAAAAATTTCAAAAAATTTTGAATTTTCATAAAAATTGGTAAAAATATGGTAGACAGGACGAGTCGACCATAGAATATGAAAACTGTCGAAAATCTCAAAAAAATTATTGAAATTTCAATCATTTAAAATATGAAAAAAAATTATTAAAAAAATCATAAAAATTGTTAAAATGTTTGAAAATTTTAAAAAATTTTGAATTTTTATAAAAATTGGAAAAAATATGGTAAACACAATCATAGAATATGAAAACTGTCGAAAATCTCAAAAAAATTGTTGAAATTTCAATCATTTAAAGTATAAAAAAAAATCATAAAAATTGTTGAAATGTTTGAAAATTTAATAAAAATTAGTACAAATGTCAAAAAGTCATAAAAATTGACATGGCAGAAACGACCATAGAATATGAAAACTGTCGAAAATCTCGATAAAATTGTTGAAATTTCAATCATTTAAAATATGAAAAAAAATTATTTAAAAAAATCATAAAAATTGTCAAAAATTTCAAATTTTTTTGAAATCGTCATAAAAATTGGTAAAAATGACCATAAAATCATAAAAACTCTCGAAAATCTCGAAAAGAAAGTTTGAAAATTTTCACAAAAATCATTTCAAATATGACTAAAATGATCAAAAAAATCATGAAAATGGTAGAAAATGTTTCATAATAGTCAAAATTTTCACAAAAATCAGTACCTACAAACATTGTGAAAAAAGTCAAAAAATCATGAAATCTGTCGAAAATCTCGTAAAAAATGTTGGAATTTTCACACATTTTCCAAAATTCTCACCAATTTTTACCATTTTTGTGATTTTAATGATTTTTATGAAAATTTTCAAATGCAACTTTTTTTATGCAGCATATCAATCACTTTACAACAATTTTTAGCATTTTTTCACAATTTCTACGATATTTTCGACACTTTTCATGATTTTTTCAGCATTTTCAATGAAGTTTTTACCGATTTTTATGAAAATTAGAAGAATGTGACAAAATTTTCGAAGGTTTTCATGGTCTTTTGACCGTTTTTAATACGTTCGAAATGATTTTTATAGAAATCTTAACAATATCAAATATATTTTCGATGATTTTAATGGTTTTTTGGCAGTTTTGGCGGAATTTTTATAGACTTTTATGGAGATTTTGATAATTTCAACAAAATTTTCAACAATTTTCATGAATTTTCAGCCATTTTTGTCGTAGTTATTTTTAATGGGTTGTATGAAAATCTCAACAATTTTTTACTTTCGGTCACTTCTACGATATTTTCTTTAATTTTTTTGACGATTTCAATCATTTCTGCAAAATTTTATTTTCATGATTTTTTGTCCATTTTTACAATATTTTTAATCATTTTTATGGGAATTTTCAAAGTTCTTATGCAATTTGAACAACTTTTACAGCATTTTTAGTAAATTTTTCTGATTTTTTTTTGATCTGTGACTAAATTGCGATTGAAATCGGGAAATTCGACCTCAGAAATTCAGCAGATGTTTTTTAAAATTTCTCACATGGATTGGTCTTAGAGGAGGAGGAGGAGGAGAGGGGGGGGAGGTTTAGCTAATCATGGTCAAAAAATTTCATCTCGCGAAAAGCTCGATCCAGTTCAAAAAAATTAAAAAAAAAACACACAACATAAAAAAATTGTCAAAAAAGTCTCGAATGTGATTTGTTCCTATTTCTATTAAGTACAAAATTATATAGATTTTTATAAACAAACTTTTATATATTATTAAGAATGTAAATTAAAAATTAAGCACGAACTGACGAAATGATCGAAAGGTCGAAGTCAGATAAATAAATAAATAAATGAATAAAAATTTCGCCTTTCTTCTCCCACCCTTATCTTCAAAACAGACTTTATTTTCCAACACTGTTCAATTGTGTTAAAACTAGTTCACCGCCATGAGCCTTCAATGCATCTTGATTTTCAAAGTCACCAGCCACGTGTGAATCAACCTTGACCTTAAAATTTGGTAATTTTTTACACGTAGTTTTCGATTCAGAAAGTAGATGAATAAGAGATTATCAACTTTTATACGAAGGTTTTCCACCAAAACCCCCGGAGATAATTTCAGTTTCCAATCTTGGAAGTTCATTTTGGGAAAGTAGAATAAGAGTTGTAAACATTTTTCGACGTGAGGGTCAAATTGAATGCCAAATTTCACACGAGTTTGTTTCTTCTTCTCCTCCCCCCCCCGCCCCTTCCGTCCCAAATCAAGGTAAATGCCCAAGTAATTTTCCTCGATTTTTTCAAGAAAACTTCTCAATTTTTGCAGATTTTTTCGAAATTGATGAATTTTTGATCGAATTAATTTGTTTCTATATCTTCCTTCTCTTAGCACCTTGATTTTTCAAAAATTTATTTCATTTCACACTATATCATCTTATTATCCAACTTTTCTCCTCCTTTCATCGCTTTAGAAGGCAAATGCAGTGGCAAATCCAACCACTTTTTTTTTGGTTGAACCAAAGCTGCATTTGGCCAATTTTTCAAGGTGATTACTAACTCATTATACATGAAATTTCATAACTTTAATCACCCCTAGGTTTTTTCAGTTTGCCATTCAATACTCGTATACGACGTGAACGTGTGATTTGTCAAAACGAGAGTAAAACTTTGAAAACGAAGATTTTCAGGCATCAAAATGTACATTTTTCTGTATTATTTTCGGTCATTTTCGAATAAAATGAATTTCAATTTTAAAATGTGAAGCAATTTTCAAAACTACGTAGATTTTCTAGTCAATTTTTCAAAAATTTGGTAATTTTTCCAGAAATTGACCGATTTTTTGAAGATAATTTGAGTGGGGGAGAGGCATATACCTACCTCATTTTCATTTCTACCCTGACACTATCCCGTCTTATACAGGGTGGCTCATTTAGAAGGTCGATGGTTTTGAAAATGAGGGAAAAATACCTGGACTACAAAAATCTCGAATATTAGGCCTTCTGGGGAAAAAATGAATAGCTCATCGGAGAAAGAGAATTTCAAGCTCTACAATTTTCATCCCTTGCATTTTTTACGTTGGACCCTTAGTTTGGCCAGAAAATCCAAGTTTATTGGAAATTTCAATTTGAAACAACTTTTAACTGCAAAAATCTCGAAAATCAGGCCCCCTAGAAAAAAAACTAATAGCTCATGGGAGAAAGAGAATTTTAAGCTCTACAATTTTCATCCCTTGCATTTTTTTCGTTGGACCCTTAGTTTGGCCAGAAACTTTACGTTTATGGGACACCTTCAAAATAGATGATTTTGAAAATGAAGAAAAAAATGAATTTTTGCAATCAAAGTGTTTTTTTTTCATGTTTAAAACCGACGACCTTCTGAATGGCCCACCCTGTACATAACACCATCCTACCAAAATAATATCATGTCTACTTACAATTCGAATGCCTTTAAGGACCATTTATCATTTTCCAACAATTCCTCTCTCTTTCCTATAATTTTCCCTCTCGAATCGATCAATCAACACAAAACCTATACTCGACTCTGAATTCGAACGTCGAATTCAACAAATCGACGTTTTCGGTAATTTTCCCAATAATTACATTACCAGTTGCTCGGCAGATATAACGAATTAATTGCGTGCACTTCGAATCGTACCCACAAATCACCACAGGTGACTTCCATTTCCGCGATAATTTTTCAAAAAAAATTTCCACCATCACCGCATTCGCGATAAATTACCACATCGTTTAAATATAGATCATATTAAAGAAAATCGAGCATTCGAGTCCGGATCGAGTACGTCGCGTCGACGTTTCGCGATGCCTTATTTCCAACGCCTAAATTACACCCATTCTGGAATAATTACTGCACCAGGCACCGGCGACTGATTACATAATCAAACCCCCCCTGCCCTCGTACTGCATCAGCGCACACTTCGGACCGATTTGGAAGCAAAAAAAAAAAAAAGAAAAAAAACACCACGTAGGTAATAATGCGGAAGAATAGAAGGTCAAAATTAAACTAATGAACTGAAATAAAATCTGTCGTAGCCTATTCCTTTCCTGTTAGGTGTTCGACCTTAAGAAATTCGTTAGCAGTGTTGCCACATACCACGGCATCGGAGTCTAAAAAGCGAAAACTTTTTACACGATCAATTTGCGCAACCGAATACGCCGGAATAAAATCGAATCGATTAAAAAATCTTGAACGAGAGTCGAGTCGACGATTACACAAAGGTACCCAAAGCCGGGGTGAGGAAGGAGGGAGGATGAGATCTGGTGTACCGGGCGTTTTTGAGGATTGAGATAATAATTCTACGTGTGTCATCTCGACGAACCAAAATATTTCTACATCGGAACCGGTTTTATCAATTGAATTTAAATCGTTATACTATTTTTATTCGCTCACCATCCTCTGCGGTTACCCCCTTCGTACCATCTTCCACCATCCAAGAGCTCATGCATACTCTTTATGTAAAGATATTGAAACCTACACACACAAGTCGATATGGTAATGGCGTTTGGTTCTAACAGGAAATGGCTTCGAGAAAAAGAACCACTCGCTAGCACGACTGAAAAAAAAATTTTAACGCGCAGAAAACTATAAATTCGATCGAGTCGCGTTGCATTTTAATTATCCATCGTGCCCCGGCTCTTCGACAATATCGTTGTTCGCGCAGATATGCGAGGATTGCGCAGCGTCCACACACTCACACAGAGATACTCGCGACGACGATGAAAGCTAATTGTCGAATTTAAATTGCGATGGAATTAATAAGTCGATGTGAATGTTTAAATCGTGCTCGGTGATTCGCCATTCGTAGTTTGCAGCCGAGCCAACGTTGGTCTCTCGGTCGCAGCGATCTTTTTCCAAGTGACCTCGACGACGACGATGCGATTCGACGTGACAGCGAAGGAGAGATGAAATTTTCTAATGGCGAATACCGGAAAGCAATTGGGCGTAGAAAAATGCACTTGACTAGCTATACTATACGTATACGAATGTACCTACGAATACCGATGTGCCATAAGACGTACATTTTTCGCTTTGTGATTCCACCATTAGGTGTTTCCTGTTTACGTAGGTATACGTAAGTGGTTGGTATTTAGGTGCGAAAATGTTGCGAATCTGTGTGAATTTTTTTTCTCGATTTGCGATAACTATTCGTTTGAAATAAGTTTTTTTTTTCAATTTTGAAAAATGGAACGGAAGAACCCCCCCTCCCCCTCCCACGGGGCTCACTTCTGCGTAGAAGGAATTAGTTGAGCTGTAGGACATGGAAATGGATAGAAAGGCCTTTTTTCCACACGTGACATTCTTTCCATTTGCCCTTTTTTCCTTCCTGAATGAAGAAAAGTGGTGCCAAAAGTGTCCAAGATGATAATAAAATTTTAGAATGGATGAAAATTTTCAAAATTTTCAAAATTTTTTGTTCCAACTTCACAATGTAGATTTTTTTGAACGGGAAACGATGCTGAAAAAATATCTTGAGATGAAAAGTAAGGGCATTAAAATTGACTCAAACTAAAAAAAATTGGTCGAAAATTTTTTTCTTGAAATATATCATTTCTGACACCAAAATACACCATCAATCAGCATTTGGGACCAAATTCGTTCGTTTTTTCCCTTTTTTCCAAAAATACCCAAATGACACCATTTTGGGAACTCACAACCTCTTCAAGATGACCTAGGGGCCTAAAAATCAGGTCTGGGCTTGTTTCAAGTCGAGATATTGCATATATTGCAATTTCAGCAAAACCGAGAAACTTTGATTTTTTTAAAACTTATTTCATGTAAGATTTTCTAAAGTCAAAAATACTCAATTCTTGAAAAAGAGCAAAATAAAGTCAAAGCAGCTCAATTTTGCTGAAATTCAGTATATAAGAGATATTGACTTGAAAGAAGCCCAGACATGATTTTTAGGCCCCTAACTCATCTTGAAGAGGTTGTGGTCCTCAAAATGGCGCCATTCGAGTGTTTCAAAAGAAAATTGGAAAAACGGGGAAAAACGAACGAATTTGGTCCAAATGCTGGTTGGTGGTGTATTTTGGTGTTATTCATGATATATTTCAAGAAAACAATTTTCGACCAGAAATGACCCATTTAAGGGGGGAAAATGGACGAAAAAATCGATTTTTTGCATTTTTGAAGATGACGCACCACGATATCAAGTTCTACAAAAATATGGGGTTGAACATCTA
>FIZU01021062.1:0-12436 GCA_900064475.1 Pseudococcus longispinus | reverse complement strand
AATAAGTTTCCTTATTTTAATAAAATTATGGGAGGAGGGTATTACAATTTTTTTTGTAAAAAATAGGAATGATTGAAGGGGGTGGGTGGGTGGGTGATGTGAAGAAATTTGCTTTGCTTCACTCATTTTCCTACCCCTGTACGCCACTGATCTTGTTCAAATATTTGTAATATTCCAACGTGTATCTTGGCTCAGCCTCGTTGATCATGATCAACCATCGACAAGACGTATTATCGTAATTATCGATCAACAAAACCACCTTGGACTGGTTAAGGTACGTACAATGTGATCGAGAGATTCGCAAAATGGCCTCCGTTATTCTCAACTTGGTCGGATTACCGGATTGTAACTTTTTCAGATAATCTGTATCTTCGCATCGACCGAGCCGGTGTTATCTTCGAAATTCTCGTCGCAGATGTACAGTTTTATTCGATGAAAAGAGCCGAGCCGATATTCTTCTTTTCGCAGATGTGCAATTTCATTTGATGGAAACAATATTTACGTCTTGTCATACACGAAAAATAAACATGGTAAATATTAATAATTATTAGATAAATAGTAAGTTGCGAGATAACTTAATACGCTTAATTATAATTCATATTTTATTTGTAATAATTAATCAACGAGGAACGACTGAGCTCCTTGAGCTATCAAGTACGCGGACCTACCTAGTACCTGCGTACATTATTAACACTTCCACATGATATCTGCTTGGTTGAATGTTGATCAAATTCAATAATCTTGGCTCGTCAATTGAGGACCATTTATTATCTCGAAGGCTTCAAATACTCACGCAAGGTCAAACTTTACGGATAGCTTTCGACATGGACGAGGGCATCGACCTGTAAAGGCTGATTCTCCTCGATGACATTTATACCAATATACTTTACATTTTTAGCCAACTGATTGATCTCGAACTTGTAACTTCTGGCATCGTTCAACGCTTCCTCGGTGGTTTTCTCGAATCTGATGGCAATTACTCCGATGATCTTTTTGGTATGGGGTGATCTAACGGACATATCGTAAAGCGTCAAAGCGGTCCGATTGGCCAGTGGGACGTTACTAATTATTTGAACATTCTGCGCATTGGGAGCATTGACTCTGCGACCGATCGATTGATAAATCATGGCGTGGAACTGGAGCTGAGTCACAGGTTGGTCAGAGGCTCTTTTTATGCCACTATGAAGTCTGGACGCGTTCATTCGAAAATATTCCATTTGATTGGTCAGATTGGCGCCTGGTTTGCTTAATAATATGTCCAGAAACACGTTGCCAATGATTATGTATTGCGAATAATGCTCGAAACGATAGACTAGCTGATACAGGGTGCTTATTTTCGGCTCAACGTTGGCCCAAACGTATTGATTGGCGGTATCATTGCTATCTTCGGCCTTCTTCAAGTATCCCAGCTCGAAAAACAATGTCAACACGGTGTGAGTGTGTTGATCGGAGGATTCGTAGTATTTACGTAGTTTCAAAGCGCCCAAGTCTTCGAAGGCACCGGTTTGGTAATGAGATATGTCGTAGGGCAGATTCAGATATTCGTTAATACTCATCAAGAGGATTTTTTCTCGAAACCTGAGCATCTGGTAGAACGGGTTGAACAGATCTAATTCCTTGATCGGGTCGGTGTGTACTTTAAGCGAATCCCTACTGTCGAGTCGTAGCCTTTGCCTATGCAAGTGATACTGGTAGATGGTATTCGGGTTGTAGATGTGCGAATCAGTGCCTCGGATTCGATATCCTTTGTAATAGTTGAGCAAGGTGGTGCGCACATCTTTCGACATTGTGAACTTGATCATTAATTCGTCTGCTTCTTTTTCCAGGTACCCGTAGAACTGAACGAATGGATGATTCTCGAGAAAGACGTTATGCCGAATCATACTCAAATCGCAGTAAGGCAAACTAAACGGTAAACTGGTCAGACCAGTGATCAAAGCACGACTTATGTACTCGGTACCATTTAGCAAAGCTCTGGAGATCATCTTGTTCAAATATTTATAATACTCGAGCGTGTATCTCGGCTCAGCCTCGTTGATCATTCCTCGACAAGACGTATTATCGTAATTATCGATCAACAAAATCACCGTGGATTGGTTAAAGTACGTATAAAGCGTTCGAGAGATTCGCAAAATGGCCTCAGTGATTCTCAACTTAGCCGGATCATCGGATTGTAATTTTCTCAGATAATCTATATCTTCAGCATCGACCGAACCGAGCTGAGCTAGCGACAGACTAGTCAACCAGCGATATTTTTGCATCATTTTCTTCAACTCTGCTCCCAAAGCGGTCTTCGGAGTTACTTGCAGATTCTCCGGCAATGATAAATGGATAACTGGATGTCGACCTAGGTGTTCTCGCACGGTGGAACGATTCTTCGATATTTTCAACGTGCCGAATACGCTGTAAGCGAATGTTTCGTTTTGCGGTCTCGGTTTACGAGTTTTTTTATCCACTTCGACGTCGGAAAATAAAGCGATCATATCGGAGTTTATGGTTTTACCGAACTTGAAAGGGCATGTGATTAGGTTATAAGGAGGGGTAGAGTTGTCGAAGAATGTAGCCAGTAGTTTGGATTTGTCGACGAAGACGGCGGATTTTCGCTGGATGTTGAATAGGTTGCCGAAGACGATGTGTAAGGCGCTCAGCAGGTAGATGGAAGTGATAGGCGAGAAGATCATGGTGAGGAAGTGACTGTAAAAAAATAAAATGGTTGATAATTGAAGAGTTGTGGTTATGTAAAGTTGTAGATTTCGATGGAAAATGTTTTTAATAACGTTTGAGGATTGATTTAGTGTTCTGTGTGTATTATTGAAAAAATAATATTGAAATACTTACGTGAAAGATGAGAAATGATAAAGTATCGATTGTCGTTTGGTTCTGGTTCTTCATGCCTGGTCTTCTAATGATTTAGAAGAAACTTAAGGAAATCAACGTAGAGATCGTTTCGAGAAGTTATAGATAAGGAGAAAATTTGATTAATAGGTGGTTTATCGGTATAGAAGTTTATGAAGAGATCAGATAAAAATTAAAAGGAAGCACGAGTTCAGTTCCGTATTACTTAATATTTGTACACTTTGTATTTTTGATGAGGCAAACCAGCAAAGTTATTCATATCTACCCATTTTTTCGAAAATTTTCAAAAAGGCAATATTAAATTGAAGATAATCGCTTGAACGTGTGCCGAAAAATATCTTAAGTTATTGTAAAATCATTTTGAAATGTTTGAAAAAGTCGTTATAAATTTAACATAGTATAAAAATTAGCATTGTTAAAATTTTGCTTTATTCGCAAAAAAAAATCATAAAAATTATGGTAGGCATTAAAAAGTTGCCTTAAAAAAATGATAAATTTAATAAATTGTTTAATTTACAAATTATGTTATTTGCAGTAAAAATTGCATTCAAAAATTCGTGGAATTGTTTGCAATTTCTTTTTGAAATTCTGTACAATTCGACGATCATCTAAATTTTTTTGAATTCGGCATTTTTAATCATTTTTATTGGAAAATTTTTATAATTTTTTCAACAATTTCGAAAAGAAATATTGCAAAATTTTTATAATCATTTAAAATATCTATAATGAATGTTATAAAATTTATCGAAAAATCATGAAAGATGTTATGAGAAGAATAATTTTAATGAGTTTTATTTTCATGATTTTTTTATTGTTTTTACAATATTTCAGGTGATTTTTATGGATATCTCAACAACTTTTACGATATATTCGACGATTTTAAAGTTTTTTTGACAACTTTTACAATATTTTTCCCGATCCTGTCACTAGTTAAGTATGGGTAGTTTGAAACTTCCAGCTTGTGGTGGATTCGCCATTCTTGGAATAATTTTATGTATAATTAATGGAGGAGGACAAGGAAGTTGAAAAAAAATGCAAAATTTTAAAATAGTGTAATATACTCAAGTTTAGTAAGTAAATACGTATCTACAAAACTTAAGAAAATTTTAAGCATTTCTCAATTTCCTTTTAAAACGATGGTCGATTTTGGTCTCATTCTGAATCCGTTGTGAGTATTCAGTTCATTGCTAGAATAATAAGAAATCTATAAGTATTTTGCTCCTTTATTCTTATACAAGAATATTTTTCATCTATATAATTCATCTTTTTTTTGTGGTCTGCAAAAATGTTGGACTATATTTGAAGAAATGACTCACCCAACTTCGTATTCCGAGTTTTCACTAACCAATACGATTTTAAAACTTGCACTGCTGTCTGTTATTGCATTTTTGATGTCAACGAGCTCCTCTTCGTTGTTGAGATTCATTACGATAACGTAGATCTCGTTGAGTAGACTTCTGTACAAATCAGAATGAGCGTCGAGTATTTTAAGAAATAATTGTTCAATGAGGCATTTGGTTCGATTCACAAATTCCCGGTATTTACTCGTATTTACCTTTTGAATGCAAAAACTCTCTCAGAGACATTATGCATTTTGAAATCGCCTCGACGAAAGACTTCATTCGATCGTAATTTAATCAAGTTTTTGTATGTGTTATAATGACTGGAAGGATTAACTTTTTGAGTCTCAACATTTGTTCTATAGTAATCGGGATTCACTGGTAACCATGTTTTTTTATTCGTGCTGGAAAACCCTTTGAAGTATTCGTAAAAAAAAAAAAGAAGAGGTCAGAATGCTGGCAAAATTTAAAGTAAAGTGACCTAGGAGTATGGCGTAGGTACAAACCTGCATGACTAGAGGAATCCCACTGGAAAGGAGTTCTTTCCGGGTCTCTGCTGTTAGTTCTGTACAACAGTGGGCCAAGTCCCAATGCACTTATATCGGTTGTTTGATCCCATCTAATTTTCATTCCTTCCATGCCAATTTCTTCTCCATTATATGTGATGGGTGATCCGGGTAACAAAAGTAAAAGTACGTTTATAGAATCCACACTGCTTGAATCGAACCTATCTGCGATTCTGGCCACGTCGTGATTTCCTAGCTGAAACATTTGTAGGTATTATTTGTAGAAACCCGAATTATTTCGAGTTATTTGAAAATTCAACCGATAGTTACCACCCAGTTAGGCCATCCGCCTTCTGGCATTTTATTCATCCATTCATTTATGGCATTCTGAAAATCCATAGCGCTGGAGGTATCGTTTAGATTACCCAGAAGGAAAAAATTGAACGGTATGTGAGCTATAGGATGGGATTGGTTTCCGAAAAATTTCATCGTGTTCTCTTTAGTGGCATAGGCTTCCACCATGATCAATCTGTCAATTCAAAATGTAATAAGTCGTTTATTGCGTAGAATATGTGACGTTGTTTTTTTTACCTCGTTTGTCCATCTTTCTCTTTATAAGAATCTGCAGTTTGGCGAAATTGTCGAAATATTTCGTAGGTTTCGGGAAGGCATTGCGTGTATTTGTGGTCGAAAGCGTTATAAGCTGGTTTTCCATTAACCATTCGGTCTGAAATTATCGGTTCGTCCAGAAATTGCTCGTCTTCTACCAAATAAGGTACAGCATCCATTCTGAAACCATCTACTCCATTGTCCAACCAAAATCTAATTACATTCTGTTGGGAAAATTTTCATTTGTTGTAATCATTTAGTTAAAAAATCTTTCGAAGAAATTGGATTTGCTAACGTTCATCTCCTCGACCAATTCTTTAGAACGGTAATTTAAATCTGGCTGTTTACTGGCGAATTGATGTAAATAAAATTGTTTCCTGTCCGGATGGTATGTCCAAGTCGATTGTTCAAATGGTCCTATCTGTAAACGTTCCCAAATGCATTTTTTAATGATATATCATCTAAAATAACGTTCTATGATTATAGTTTTGTACCCAATTGTTCGGAGCTATCGGGGTCGTATCGTTAATCCATCCTTTGGGGTCTTTCCAAACGTAGTAATCTGTGTATGGATCTATTTTCTGAACTGATTTGATAAACCATTCGTGTTCGTCGCTGCTGTGATTTGGTACGAAATCCAGGGTCAGTTTTATCCCTTTTGGGAAATATATCAATCAGACACCTCGTATATTTGCACTTTCCGTTTCAGTATCATTATCTTCTGTTACGCTGAAGAAGACTCGTGTCGAGTCAAAACGTCCGTACAGTCGATTCGTAATATTAAATAAATGCTTCGTTTGAGTGAAAATGTGTTTTTTTTATCATTCTAGTAAACTTGATAATCAATCAGTTTTTGTTACATACATTTTTATATATTTCTCCCAAACCCATGTTCCCATCAAATCAACTGAAATTTTATTAGTAGGAGGGCTAGTCTTCAACCCCCCTGCTCAACTATTAAAAAAATTTGATTTTAAAACTACTTTCTGTCTGTTTCTGTGACGGATAGTGGCCAAAGGTTTCTCAAACTGACCAAGGAGGCCTTTTTTTGACATGCAGATTTGATAGGGATTCTGGATGTGTCTTTGGGGGGAAAGAGTCGACTTTTTAGAACTCTCGTCATCTCCTTTCACCCACTAAAAACTTAATTCCTGGTCTATTTTCTGCTGTTTTCAATCTGGTGTCATGCTTACAGGTATAGGCACTAGAATAACAAAGACACCCAAGTGCAGGCAGAAGTGAGAAGGGAAGGTAACGTTATCATGCGAGCTGCCAAACTCCACCGCATGTATTCTCTCGGCAGCGCTGCAGTCAATTTTTCCAGGAGCCGAATGAAGCGGGGAGGTGTTGGTGAAACAAGTCACCGCAGTACCACGGTCCTGCGCGGTCAGTACCTTACTACGTCAACATGTCCCTCTTCGTCACATTTGGCAAAAAATGAACTGCAGCGCTGTCAAGAGCATACATGGTGGAGTTTGGCAGCTCGCATGAAAATAAGGGAAGATGGCGTCCTGTTGAGTGTCTTGGTTATTCTAGTGTATACAGGCTGATGTCCCTCTGGGTGATTTTGACTTTTCATTTCTCTGCCATCTTCTTTCAACCACTAAAACCTTCATTTTAGATTTTTAGGGCCAATTTCTGCGGTTTTCAATTTTGTGTCATTGATCCAAGAGGGCGTCCTTTAGCCTATAGTTCTTGTAGGGATCCTAGATGTCTTTCGATAGTTTTCACTTTTCAGCCCCTTCTCAATTCCCCCTCCTCAGAATGAAAACTCTGTTTAGGGTATTTTTCGTTGTTCTCAAACAGCTTTAAAGACATAAATTACTCACCAAATGAATGCAGTTTATCGCGCAAAGATTCAAAATCACTCATTGTACCAAAAATCGGATCGATAGCTTTAAAATCTGAAATATCATATCCCATATCCGTCATCGGTGACTTAAATACAGGAGATAGCCACACCGTGTTTATGCCTAAATCTTTCAAGTATTCTGCTTTCTCTTCGATACCTGTATTACAAATATTACAATGTTAAAGATTACCTTACTAGGTCTAGTGCTTATCAACTCTTCCTTGAGTAACTAAGTAAATCAATATAGTCACCTTTCAAGTCACCGATCCCATCTGAATCACTATCCTTGAACGACCTTGGATAAATTTGATATATTACCGACGTCTGCCACCAATCCAGTGTATCTTTCTCATTGAAGTCTGCTCTCGTAGATGCATAATACGTTAACAAAAAGACACTGATGAACCTCATTTCATCGACTGATTCCACCGAATGAATTCGCGAATTTAAATTTGATTATCGACTGTAAATTCTGTCGTTTTTTTTGTCTTGCTCTCGCACAGTTACTCGTACATCTGTGTAGATGATTTAAAAGTTATAAGATTTGAAAATAGTGACAGTGTTTTGAAAAAACTGTGTCAGTTTGTGAATAGGTACAAAACAAATGGCTATGTAAATGAAGTTCTCAACGTAAAACGTTCGACGAATGTTAATAATGGATTAAGTACGTACATTAGGTGTATTGTTCTCGTATTATGTACAAAATAAGTCATTTGTAACGAAGTTTATATTTTTAGAGTTTTAAAAATTAGGTAGCAAGATGTTTCAAAATCAATGAAGAAATTTTTAGAATTGTTTGATTATTTTCAGCACACCCAACCTTCATTGCAGCTAGACAGGAATGTTTTTAATCGACAAATCTTGATTGGGCTCACAAATTCCGGGAGCTGGTGCAAAAATTGAGGGATCAAAATTTTGAAAAACAGACAATTTTTGTAAATAATGCCTACTCTTGCTTAGGTAATTTGAAGGTAATATGAAATCTGATTGTTTTTCATTCAATGGGTGGAGGATTAGGAACCCAAATGTTGAGAATTTTTTCGCCTCCCCACAATTTTTGACCTAGAAACTCTCGATTTCTAGAATATCTCAATCTCTAGTAGGAACTTTCGATCTCTAGAAACTTTCAATCTCTAGAAACTTTCAATCTCTAGAAACTTTCAATCTCTAGAAACTTTCAATCTCTAGAAACTTTCAATCTCTAGAAACTTTCAATCTCTAGAAACTTTCAATCTCTAGAAAATCTCAATCTCTAGAAAATCTCAATCTCCAGAAAATCTCAAGTCAAGCCATGTCTGATCAACGGGCGGTAAGCATGTAAAAAAACTCGCCTATTTACTACCTTCTAAAGTTGATTTTTTGATTTTTGTTAAATTTTCTTTCACACTAGGTATTTCATTTGTCTTGAGTGCTTATTCATAATTATACTTACGGTCAAATGAATAAAATAAAATGAATAGGTACCATTTAATATACGTACGTATGTCGGGCGAAATTTTATTCACTTTTTACATTTTGAACCCGGACCGCTCGGCCACACTCGCACGTTACATATATCACGAAACGATATATGTAGAATTGTGAACTATGTATGTCTATGTATCGTTGACATAGTTATTTTATTACAAATTGTAGTATAGATACGTATCGAATCGCGTGTGAACTGTCGCTTATGTTTTTTTTTTAATTTTACACTTGAAATTTCGCGTTGTGTGAAAACAATTTTAAAAAATTAGGCGAGATGATGAGATTAGATAGGTGATAATGTTGGTTAATTACTAGTGTGAAATTCAAATTAACGTAGGATGGTTGAGATACTTAGGTTAATTTTTTTAAATGGGAAATTTCTTGCATAGAGGACATCAGCTATAAGAGGGTTTTCCCTTAATTAGATTTTATATTAAGAGTTATATTTTCTTGTGGTCGTGAATGTTTGTGGGATTCAAGATCTAGTCCCTTGGTAAGAAACATGTACCTAATCTTTTTATAACTTCAAGTATGAACATTTTCAAATCCAATCCTGTACTGGAAAAATAACAAATTGCAGCATACGTACATTTGAATAGTGTAATTAGTTAATTAGGTACCTATCTTACTAATCTCACTTTCAGTAACGCTTTTGATTTCTGTTTTACGTCAATTACTGTTGACGAATACTTCTTCAGCATGTAATCTTCATGAAGATTACGATCCAGTGTAATGAACGAGATACTTATGGATCGAATGAGATTTATTTTTGAATTTAATTGCTGTATTGTGTATCAACATTTGTACAGATTTTATAAGAATTCAGTAGCTCAAACGAAAACGTAACATGTACGTAACTGAAACAGAAACATGAAGTTTGCCTAACAGAAACCTAACCTCTGAGTGACTGAAAAAGAAACGTAACGGTTACTTGAAAGAAACAAAAATTTTTAGTAACTGAAACGGAAACTTGACGTTTGCCTAACCGAAACAGAAACATAACTACTACATATCTGAAACAGAAACGTAATTTTTTCATAACTGAAACAGAAACGTAACCTTTACCTAACTGAATCAGAAACGTAACTCTTACATAACTGAATCAGAAACGTAACTTATTCTAACGGAAACAGAAACGTATCTTTTACCTAACTGAATCATAAACGTAACTTTTACCAAACTGAAACAGAAACGTAACGTTTACCTAACCGAAACAGAAACATAACTATTACATATCTGAAACAGAAACGTAACTTTTTCATAACTGAAACCGAAACAGAGCACAAATCACACTGAAACAGAAACGTAACTTTTACCTAACTGAAACAGAAACTTAACGTGGATGTAACAGAAACGTAAATCTAACTCGTTATAATTTTCATGTAACAAAAACGAAATTGTAATTTAAACAAAAACAGAACAAATTGGATCACCAAAATTTTCAAGTCCATAATCTGATGATATATAAATTTCTTCTGACGGCTTTTTATCTAAGGCTGACTTTTAGACATTTTATCGGACTTTTTCGAATTTGAAAAAGTGCTTACATTTCAACTAATTCCTTGTGCTTGGAATTGGATTTCGAAAATTTTTCAGAAAAATTCAATTACAAAATTCACTTACGAAAATCCATTGCAATGACTTTTAGATATTTTATCTTTTTACAACTTGGAAAATTTTTCAATATTCGTACGACCTTCTGAATTTGCAAGATTTCAAAAAAAATTTCAAATATCACGACGTCCATTCAGAGGTTTTATAGTTATCTTCGCGGATCTCAGAAGGACTCGCGGATCTCAAAAGGGGCGGCGGATCACAAAGGGAGCGACGGATCTCAAAAGAGGCTGCGGATCTCAAAAAGGGCTGCGGATCTCAAAAGGGGTGGCGGATCTCAAAGGGGGCGCGGATCTCAAAAGGGGCGCGGATCTCAAAAGGGGCTGCGGATCTCAAAGGGGGTGCGGATCTCAAAGGGGGTGCGGATCTCAAAAGGGGGCGGATCTCAAAAGGGGCTGCGGATCTCAAAGGGGCGCGGATCTCAAAAGGGGCGGATCTCAAAGGGGGTGCGGATCTCAAAAGGGGCGCGGATCTCAAGTGGTCGCGGATCTCAAAAGAACTTGCGTTGGTCCTTCTGAGATCCGCGCGAGCATATCTAGATAATTTTTAGCAAAATGCAGCGCAAAAAAACTTCAGAGTCCCGCGAGCTTATTTAGACAATTTTTAGCAAAATTCAGCACAAAACGCATCTGTGATCCGCAATAATATTTTGGACATTATGCCAGACTTTTTGGGCTAAGAAAAATTTCAGTTTTCCATTGATTTTTTAAGCTTGGAAAATTTTAGAGGCAATGCTGACTTGTCAGACAAGCAATTTCGATTTTTTCCAACTTGAAAAATTGAGTTGCAGACATTTCGTCAGATTTTTTTGGACTTTGAAAATTTTTAAGAACTCAAGTTTATTTTTGGGTTTGGAAAATTTCAACTCGAAAATTTTCAAAAAAGTTCAAATCAGACATGAAATTTAATGGGCAAAAATATATCCTATATTTTATAGTTTCATGGGTAATATGGAAATGGCGGGGACTTTTATTAAGATTTTAATCATTTTAACAAAATTTTCAACTGGTTTCATGATTTTTTGACAAGTTTTACGAGTATCATTTTTTTTTTTTTAACCAGTAAAAGCATATCCTATGTTTTATAGTTTCATGGATAGTATGGAAATGACGGGGACTTTTATGGGTTTGACAAATGATCTGAGTGATGACTTTCTTGAAGTTGAAAAATTTCAACTTCATGGACTTTGATAATATAAAGAAAAGTTAAAATCAGAATATTGTCTCAGCTTTTTACCAAACGCTGACATTTTTGGATTTAAAATTCTTTTTAGAATCCAAATAAACCTGAAAACGGAAAGTATAAAACTAAAAACCAAAAGTTGAAAACTAGGCTTAAAGCTAAAAAAAAGTCACCGTCATTTCCATACTACCCATGAAACTATAAAACATAGGATATGCTTTTGCAGATTGAAAATTTTTTACAGTCCAAAAAAGTCTCACAAATATTTCTCAAAGTCAGTGGAAATCTAATAATTTTTCAAGTCCAAAAAAGTCTGACGAAATATCTACAAGTCAGCATTATCTATAAAATCTTTTAAGTTCATAAAGTCAATGGAAATCTGAAAATTTTTACATCCAAAAAAGTGTGACATTATGTCTAAAAGTCAGAGTGACGAAATTTCATCACGGAATTTTCTGCGAGATCACTCCCCTTAGCAAAAACATATCCCATGCTAATAAAAAACTGGAAAGGTGAAAGATGAAAACTGAAAATTAAAAGATGTATAATGAAAGTTGAAAACTAAAATTTGAGAGCTGAAGGCTAATAACCAGAAAACTGGAAACTGGAAAATGAAAAATGAAAGCTGAAAGCTGAAAAATGAAAATTAAATACAAAGATGAAAAGTGAAGGATAAAATTATAAGTTGGAAACTGAAAACTGAAAGATGAAAGCTGAAAACTGAATTTTTAAAGCTAAAAGGTAAAATGACTATTTTGTTGAAAATCTGAAAGATAATGCATCGTTCGTCCATAAAGCTGGTTAATGTGCAAACCTAACTGGATTCGAACTCGAAAGAAATATTCTTTTTCGCCTTCATGAATTAAAAAAAATTTCAAAAGTGAATTCTATTCTTCCACAATAATTATCTAGTGGAGGCTAGCATTGACTTTATAGATATGGACTGCTAACGATGAATGGGGCCATTGTTAAATTCTGACTGAACATCCCACCGCGTTCAACAACGAGTT
>FIZU01021047.1:0-24656 GCA_900064475.1 Pseudococcus longispinus | reverse complement strand
TGGGGCCCCTATATAAGTTCTGCAATAGTACTTTTCAAACCTCTGGGCGCCACTGGTACCAGGTACCTACATCGATATCAGCTACTAATGATAAAATCTTTGTTGCAAAATTTCTACACGGTAGGAATTAAGGGCATATTACTTGAGATAAGACCGGCACTCGAGTTTGTTATTGAAATGAAAAATTACGCTTTATTTATCGAAAAGTTTTGAGCCCGTGAAGTAATAAATATAAATGTGATAGTTTAGATTCAACTTTTTCTGTTTTTTGTTTCCGTTTTATTTTCATAAAAGTTTTTTGCTAAATACTCGAAGGTTCTATTGGACAGTTGCTGTTTGAGTTTATTCAGAGGGTAAACGTGTAAAATCTCATATTAATATGCATTTCGTAAGCTGATTTCAGTATTTTTCGTTTTTACTCGTGTACTCAACTACTTATATTTTACAGATATGCATTTAACCGACGATATTTTATGCAAAATTTTGCACAACGAAAAGCCCTCGAAAATATCCATTTTGAAATGGTATATCGAAGATGGCATCGTCGATATTGGAGATTCCCATACATCGAAGCTTTCTCGTCTTCACGTCGTGTATCAGAAAAAAGACAGAATATTCAACCGAGCATTCATTCTCAAAGTACCCTCGGCCCACCCTCTATACAAAGCAGGTGAAAGTCATGGTGTTTATTTCAGAGAATATTTGGTTTACACGAATATTCTACAAGAAATGTATAAAGTGGATGGAGATCGTCTAAGTCCCAGATTATACTACGTCGATAACAAGAACTCATTGCTTTTGAAAGATTTATCGCAATCTGGTTACAAATTAGAAGACCGAACTAAGCAATTGGGCTACGATCAATGTGCTCTAGTTTTCAAAAACTTGGCAAAATTTCACGCTTTATCCGTCAAGTTGAGCTTGTCGTCGAAGATACCTTCCAAACTAATCGATACTATGCCATGGTTTAAACGAGTAGAGGATCCACGAGATATAGCATATGTGTTGATAAATAACGCTTGCAATCAGTTCTTCGTTAATGTGGATCCCAACATAACCCAGCATTTTGTTCACTTGAAAGATGAACTCAAGTCGTTAGGTATTCGTGAAATATGTCCAGATAATTTTTCATTTCGTGTTTTGAACCACGGTGATTGTTGGAATGGTAATATAATGTTTAAATCTGACAAATATGGTAATGCGAAGAAAATTAAATTTGTCGATTTTCAAAACTGCTTTTGGATGACTCCAGCTTATGATATACTTTATTTCACTCTATGCAGTATGCAATTCGATGTTTACGAGAAGTATTTCGATTTATTGCTCGATATTTATATTACTACGTTGAACAAAATATTAACATATTTACAATGCGATTTATATGATATTGAAAATCTGAAAGAGGACATGAAGAAAATTCGCCATTTTGGTTTATTAATACTAATGTGCGCTTTACCAGAGTTTATAACTACTCGTGAAGATCCATTGGATTTTAGATTAGTTCCAATAAATGAAACAAATTACAATTTTGACGCTTTGAATAAAATATACGTTAATGAATCTTACTTGAAGATATTGAAAAAGTGGCTTATGCGATACACCGAAAAGGGGTGAGTATAAAATGAAAATATTTGAAATATTTTAGAAGTATAGGTACTTAGATAGGTACAAATTGCCACCAAAAGTGTATCGGATCGAAAGAAATCTCCTTAAAAAAATTAATATATATTTGTGGGATACTTCTGATTTTTTTTTTCAATAATACAACTTGTAATTTTTGTATTCCAATGGTTTGAATTATTTACTGAAAATTCAATTTCAAAACTGATTTCAGGTATTTTTAGAGAAGAATGCCAACGAAATGAAACATATTGGATGTTCATCATTTGTATTTGAAATGAACATCATTTTGAATCCATTATTTTTCTAGTACCTACGTAATTTATTGTACATACCTACTTTATATTTTTGTTTGCTCGTTGAAAGGTACCTATTTGCTTATGTACATAAATTGAATTATAGATACACGTTATTATTTGTTTTTGTTTGTTTGTTCTAAAATGGTAAGTATTTCACTTAGGTACCTTCATACCTACAAGTACCAACGATGTTTTGTTGATCTGTTTGGTGAACAATGATCACAAATCAGTGAATACTAAATAACTTAAATATCTCGAAGAAATACCTATACAATAAAATAATAATATCCTTCAAAACCAGCGATGATTTTAAAAATCAGAGCTTTTTGAAAAATTTTTTCAGAAAGCGGCATTTCCTCATTACAGTTGAAAAAATTGGCAATTTCTTGTAGTGTTGGGCGATTATTAATCGATTAATTGAATAATCGATTAATCGACGTGAAAAATAATCGAAGAACGATTATTTTTTCGTGAAATCAAATAATCGATTAATCGATTGTGAGTTCGAAATAATCGCACAATCGATTATTTTCAAACTTTGTTATTTCTCTGTTTTTTTCAGTTGATATTTCAATTTTTGTTCAATTTT
Organism: Pseudococcus longispinus; assembly: GCA_900064475.1. Taxonomy (NCBI): domain Eukaryota; kingdom Metazoa; phylum Arthropoda; class Insecta; order Hemiptera; family Pseudococcidae; genus Pseudococcus; species Pseudococcus longispinus. The sequence continues at coordinate 22,148 of FIZU01021047.1, read as the reverse complement.
TTGGTATTTTTTGTCGATGTTTACTACATCAAAGTTTAAAAACCAAAAAATCTGAAAAAATTAATGAAATTTCAAAATTCGAATTTTATAGTTGAATAAAAAATGACCAAATTGTTTTCTAGTTTTTTTTTTTAAATTTTAATTACTTTTAAATCTGTTAAATTATATTACTCAATGTGCATTAGGCTGTTTTACCTATAAATTCGGTTGAATTTTCGTGTTTTGCTGAATAGAATGCTTATTTACAATGTATTTATGTAAGGTCGATTATAATCGATTATTCGATGTGCCGATTATTTTTTCATCGATTAATTGCTCGTCGATTATTTTAAAATAATCGATTTTGCCCATCACTAATTTCTTATTAAAAATGATAATTTTTCCAAGGACAAAAATTCAAGAATTTATGAAAATTCCTCAGTCCGAAAATTCAATCGTTTTCAAATTTTTTTCAAGTTCAAAAAGTCAACTGTTTAGCGAAATATATAAGTTTTCAAAAGTTCAACAAAGTATTGAAAACTCAAATGAAACGTAAAGAAAAAATTGACAAAAATTTGAACAAGAAAAATGGACAAAAAAAGTCCCCACCATTTCTATACTACCTATGAAACTATAAAACATAGGATATGCTTTTGCTCATTGAATTTTTTGAGTCCATTAAAGTCGTGATATTTGAAATTGTCTTGAAATTTCCCCAAGTCCTACAAGTCATTTGAATTCTGAAAAATTTTCCAAGTCCAAAAATGTCAGACAAAATACCTAAATATTATTGTAACAGATTTTTGCTAGGGAATTTCGTAATGGATTTTTTTTTTTTTAAGTTTCGAAGTTCAATTCCAAGTACAAATACCCCCCCCACCTGCTTTTTGCTCTTTGTTCTATTTACAAATCATTTCTCTCTATATATCAACCTACCTACTTTTTTTCCAATTCAAATTTCAAAAAATTTGTGTTTTTTTGACAAAATGTCTAAAATGCCAGTTTCACTTCTAAAATTTTCTACTTCCAATCAGACAGTAAAAATCTGAAAAATTTCCAAGTTCAAAAAAGTCTAACAAAATATCTAAAATTTAATTCTCAAAATTCAAAGTCTGAAGTGATTGTCTGACAAAATGTCTGAAAGTTAGCATATCGAAAAAAGTCGATATTTTCGATAGTTTTTGATTTTTTTTCAGACAAGGTGAAAAAATCGAATAAAAAAAGAAAAAAGAAAAAACATGAAAAATTGATTAAAATCGAAATCGAAAATATCGATAGGTTTCGATGTTGAGCCACCAATAGCACTGAAATGATTTAATTTTTTAATAACACATTGTATTTCACTTATGATTAAAACATTTTTCGAGTGTCTCCAATTAACAACGATCTTCAAAAGTTCATTGCCAATTGCAGACGCCAACCATTCGTCAGGTATTCAAGATAAAAATTTCATCTTTTAGTATGGTAATAATGAACTGTCAACCAACATGTATACATATTTAGGATATCGAATTACTTATTTTTAAGGAGATTTTTCAACATTTAAAAATATCTCCATTATGAACAAAACATCAATTCTAATGGCATAAAAATCAACCCGCAAAATTATCACAACATTTCACCAATAAACAAGATAACACGTATATTTTTTTTATTCAACGAAATTGTTGAAAAAATTAGATATACTTTCTTAATTATTTTATTGTTTTTTAATGCATAACTCATTATTTTTTGTAAGTGTGTCTTCTTAACAAATTTTAAAACTTCGTTTAATCATCTCACATGAAAGGTTTACCTAGATGGTCTGTCAAAATTCCCGTAAGAAATTGATTTTCATCACGAAAAATTCGGAAATTTTAATTTTTTACGAAAATCGAAACTTTATCACACTGCAATAAAAAATTTTCAATTTTTAAATCGAAATCATTTTTTTGCATCTACAGGGGCCTTTTAGGTCCAGTTTTGGTACCAAGCGAAGCATATATATATTTTTTGAAACTCAAAAATCTCCATTTTTCAGCAATTCGCAATTTTTCAACCCGCTAGTAAGTCGCATTAAGTGGTATCCAATTTCAATTTCAATGGTCTAGGGAGCTGTAGAAACTCAAATTGCACTTTTTTAGAGGAGTGCGCTGGGTACCACGCAGGTGGCATACTCAAAAGTGGTAAAAAACCCCGTTATTTTTCAAAAATGACTCCACTTTAAGAGCCCTTAGTTCCACTCCCATTCAGCTAGGAGACTATCACTTTTTTATGGGGGGTTCTCAACTCAAAATGAACCAACTTCTTGCATATGGTCAAAATCTTCGATTTTTTTCACTTCACCATGGCCATATGAGAAATTTTGTCGATTTTTTGCGTCCTACAACGTATCACTGGTTTTCATCTGACATGAGACAGCTGAAAAAAAATTTCAAAAAACAAACAAAAAATTATAGTTTAAAATCTTTGAAGTATTCCAGTCCTTTAAATTTTGAGAATATACTATAACATGGGCATAAAGATTTTTGTTATTTTTCTATGGAAGTAGGTACTATCACATATATATCTATCCTTTTATTATTTCATCTAACGAATTTCTTGTGGATTGCTTGATTGATTCACTTTTATAGGTAGTTAGGTACCTATTTACACCGCAATGGCGTCAAACTGTCGTTATTAAAATAACATGACGTATATAGGTACCTATGCTTTATATATATCCGTGATAAATTCTTCGTTGAAAAATTTCATTCTGATATTACTTACATATTACTCGAGATAAGACTGCTACTCGAGTTTGTTATTGAAAAGAAACAATTAGGTATGGTATACGCTTCATTCATGGAAAAGTATTACACCTGTACAGTGGGAAATATTTTGAGATATTTCGCGTGTTGCATAGATAAACTGTCGTTTTCTATGTTTTTTAATTGTTTTATTTCCATTATATGAAAAGTTTTTTTTCTAAATCTTCGTAATATTGAACTATTGGTGATCGAATTTATCAAGTAAGTGTGTAAAATAAAATCTCAAAATATTAAACTTAAGTGCAGTCTACATATGATAACATGACTTTCTGATACGTATTTTACAGATATGCATTTAACCGATGACATTCTATGTAGGATTTTAAACAACGATAAGCCCTCGAAAATAACCATTTTGAAATGGCATATCAAAGATGACATCGTCGATATTGGAGATTCCCATACATCGGAGCTGTCTCGTCTTCACGTCTTGTACCAGAAAAAAGATAGAATATTCAATCGAACATTCATTCTCAAAGTACCCTCGGCCCACCCTCTATACAAAGCAGGTGTAAATTATGGAATTTACTCAAGAGAATACTTGGTTTACACGAGTATTCTAGAAGACATGTATAAATTGGATGGAGATCGAATAAGTCCCAGATTATACTACTTCGACAGCAAGAACTCATTACTGTTGAAAGATTTATCACAATCTGGTTACAAACTCGAAGACCGAACTAAGCAATTGGACTTCGATCAGTGTGCTCTAGTTTTCAAAGGTCTGGCGAAATTTCACGCTTTATCCGTCAAATTAAATATGGCATCGAAGATACCTTCAGAAATGAAGCACACGACGTGGTTAAAACGAGTAGAAGATCCACAAGATATGATATCTGCGATGATAAATAACGCTTGCGATCAATTCTTCGCTAATGTGGATTCCAACATTACCCAACATTTTGTTCACTTAAAAAATGAACTGAAATCATTAGGTACTCGAGAAATATGTTCAGATAATTTTCCATTTTGCGTTTTAAACCACGGTGATTGTTGGAATGGTAATATAATGTTTAAATCCGATAAATATGGCAATGTGAAAAAAATGAAATTTATCGATTTTCAAAACTGCTTTTGGATGTCTCCAGCTTATGATATACTGTGTTTCACTTTATGCAGTATGCAATTCGATGTTTATGAGAATCACTTTGATGTATTACTTGGTATTTACATTGCTACGTTGAACAAAATATTAAAATTTTTGCGATGTGATTTGTATGAAGTTGAAAATCTCAAGGAAGACATGAAGAAAATTCGACATTTTGGTTTATTAGTCCTTATGGTCGGTTTACCAGAATTTATAAGTAGTCGGGAAGACCCGTTGGATTATAGATTGGTTCCGATGGGTAAGAAAAATCTCAATTTCGATGCGTTGAATAAAATATTCGTTAATGAATTGTATTTGAAGATATTGAAAAAGTGGATGCTACGATTTATCAAAAAAGGGTGAGTAAAAAATGAATACTTTTAAATGAATTGCCAATAAAGGTGTCTTAAATTGGGATGGGTTTCCAAATTTATCTAAAAAATCAAAATTCTTGCAACGAGGGTCCTCATTTGATTTTCTAACTAAGAATAGAATTCGATGTATTCAAAAAGCAACCATGTGTCATTTTTGAGAGATTATTATAGTTCATTTCAGAAATAGAACAGCTCATAAAAGTGGTGGACAAGAGTGCAATGTCCTCAAAAAGAAGAATAATATCCAAATATGTAGCTTACAATTTTTCTCCAAATAAATTTTAAATATCACTTTACTCGCGAGTACAAAATTATAGGTTCCTATTCGGTCCCAAATCATCTCGTTTTTTTTTTGTCATTTTACATCAGTCGAAACAAAAGTGACAAAATCGTGCTAATCTTTGAATTTAAATGTTATGTTTTGCATGTTATTACACTTTTAGTTATGAAATTGGAAAAGTAGGTACCTACCTAACATGAAAATGTAACCATTGAACGAATTTTCACGTTTCATTTCATTGTTTGCATCAGATAGGTACCTAAGGTACCTACATAGGTATGTTAAGGTATGTTCTTACTATAAAAAATATTTTTTAAATTGATTTTAGGTATTTTTAGAGAGGCATGCCGACGAAATAAAGCAGATTGGACGCTCGTCAATTCATCATTTGTACCTATTTGAAATGAAACATCAGTTCAAATCCATTAGGTATTTTCCTTTTAAATTATTGTAAGTATTTTTCACGTTTTATTTTTTCATTTTTGGAATAAATTTGTTTATGCAAAGTGAATTGTACATACATAATTATTATTTGTTTTGTTTTGATAATCGTTCAACCTGAAAGTCCATGAAATGTCCCTAAAAAAAAGTACGAAAAGTTCAGAAATTCAAAAAAGAGTTTTTAAAGAAGCTGACTTCGCATTGGTTCTAGAACTGGCATTATTTATTATGTATTATATTAAAATAGGCACATGCTGAATGATAACACTTGGGTGTGAGGGCAAAGGGTATGAACCCCTCCTCTTTGAGACTGTGAGTGAAATGTTGGGAAAATTATGAAATTTCAGCATTTGAATGACTTTGCAAAAATTTTCGCCTGCGCTTCGTTCAAGTTCAATAAACTAAATTTTGTACATTTTGGTATAATATTTAATAATTTTAAATCAAATCACTTTTTTTCACTAAAAACCTTCGCTAAAAACCCCTCTTCTTGAATAACTGTCTCGCTACGCAACTAAATTAGGTATGCCAAAATTTATTTCAAAAATGGTACAGAAAAATTGTTCTCCAGTAACCAGTATCCCACGACCCCCATATGCATTTATTCAAATTTTTTCAATCAGTATTCAATTTCACTATTAGTAGATTTTGATTGCCTGCTCATTTTAATATGTCAAGAATTTTTATTTGTGCTAAGAAAATTGGAAAATTGATAGACTACTTTTTAACAGTTGAAAATTTTCATTTTTCATCTTAATAAGCAATTTTCTTTTAGTTCATCTCTATCAAACAAACGATAGACTCCATTTTATCGAAAAATATCACTTATTTTTTCAGTTGATTAAAGGATAAAAAAAAAGAAATACGTCAATCTAAAAGTTGAATTATTATTCAAGTTATCATGTCTCATAAAATTTCTAAAAGTCAAATTTTGAAGCAATCTAAATTTTTCCAAATTTAAAAGTAAGCTGACCATCTTATAAAATTTTTCAAGTTCAAAAATTCGTTTAAAATCTGAAAATTTTCCCAAGTTTAGAAAGTCTAAAATATCCTGACAATATGTCCAAAAGACAGCGTAATCTCTGAAATTTTCCAAGTTCAAAAAGTCTGTGGAAATCTAAAAAATTTTCCAAGTCCGGAAAAGTCTGAGAAAATGTCTAAAAGACAGTGTGACGGAATTTCGTCCCACAATTTCGTCCCGTTTTTCACGGATTAGGTCATAGCAAAAGCATATCCTATGCTAAAAATTTTGGAATTTTGAAGGGGCTAAGAGTTTGTTCAGTTTTCAAAGTGATCGATGTTCATTACCTTCATTGAAATCTTTTTAGATTTTTTTTGTTCCAACAGCCCCTTCAATTTTGAAATTGGGCAAAAAATTATGAGTAAGGAATTTGTTTTGTAATGGTAATCTCCACCAACCCCAAAAGACCGGCTTAAAGCGGTCGAAAGGGATGGGAGACGTATCTGTTTAGGGTAATGCAAGAATTAACACACCATTATGGACAGTAACGTTTATTATTAGCACGTCCGCTCGACGCTAACAATTATCACGACTATTTACTCTAGATACTACACACTCCCATCACGCAACATACGTCGCACTTTCATTTCTAAAGTTGCGCACGCCACTTGGCAGTGCAGCCTCACTTGACGGCGCAAACCTCCCGGTACAGTTTAATTTTCGATTTACTAGGCACTCACTCTCTTGATTAAAATCAGTTTCAATTCAATTTTTTTCGAAAAAGTATTTGCCCCTTAAATTTCAAAGATAGGCAACATGTTTGCCTAACTTTTTTTTATTAGTGGTACTCGATTATATCCGAATATCGAGCTTGTACCACACCTCACCTCTTGCAAGACATCCTGTATATTTGACCCCCCCCCCCCTCTCCCCAGTATATAGGTACCTACTTACATCGAGGCAGCAAAATTGAACAAAAAATTCATTTTTAGTTGGGCAATGATGTTTACCGTTTGAAATTTACCTTGTCATATCCTGAAATCCTCCAATTTTTTTTTCTTTAGCCTATAACTACTTGTCTTTTCTTGAGTTAAAATTTCAATTATAAACATGAACTGCACAATTATGTCCAAATTTTCTAAAATTTTCTAATTTCCAACATTTGTGACAATATTTTGCACATTTTATTTATTTTGGCAAATTGAGGCTCTTTTGAGTACCATTTTCAACTTTGTGAATCAGCTGTCAATCAGTTTGCTTCCTCTTCGGTACCTACCTTTTGACTGTCATGGTTTTCAGGTAGCTTCAATTTTGTGATTTTTTTTCTTAGGGTGTTTATAATTTCAAGATTATTACACCCTTAAGGAGGAGGTTGAAGATTTAATTCAAATACGGATTGGTGTGGTATCTTTGAAAGTTTGAACTGCCCGATAAGAAATATTGTTTACAATAAAACTTCATCAAAGTTATTTTCCACTAAAATCATTATTTAAGGAGAAAAATCCACAGTCAGGGGATTGGAATTTTCATTCAAGAAAAATTTTCCCCAAGGATCTGAGAAAATTTCGAGGATTATGTACTTACGAGTATGAACATTATTTTCCAAAATGTATAAAAATCTTTCAGATGTTTCTCGACATTTTGAATACAATTACAAATAGATAGGTATTACCTATATCAATATTTTTGACCGTCAATCGTCATTTAAAAAAATTATAGGTTGTCCTTTTTCATTGATGACATGCTCGAACAAAATTATGATGTTCAATTGTTCATTAAAGAAATAATAATGTAAAACGGAGTACTCTCTCTCTATATTATAATATTTAATCATCTAACCACCTACATATAATCTGAATCCTTGAAATTAAAATCAAAAATACCTATTTCGAGAACGACTTGGAGACAATGGTTTTTTCTCTACAAGACTCCCCCGCAAAGGTTTAAATTTTTCAAAAGACTATACCAAGCTATTGAGCGTGATAAGTTCGCAGCTGAGAAATTCCTAAAATTTTTGCGCCGCTTTTGAAAAATTCATCCAGTACGCGATAACATTTCGGTACATAACCGCTCGTTTCGCGAAATAAAGACGTTTTCGTATATTAAATCGAGCCACGGCGGCCTATTTTGCGGAAATCAAGTTACCACTTTTTGTAACACGCTTTAGCTCGCTGTTTTTTTTTTCCTTCGTAGCCAACACATCTAAATTGCGGTGAGAAAACTACCCCTTATAATGTTCGTAGGGCAGATAATAAAAGTGGGTGCGACCAAAACTAGCAAACTCGGCGAGGTGTTGGAGGTACGGGTGCTTTTTTCTCCCTCTACCCAATAATGGCGGCGGTTTACGAGATATATTAAATCTTCCCTTTTCGACGGCCTTTACCAGCATTTTAATATTAAAAAATATTTGGCGGTTAAAAGGTGAAAAGAGAGTACTAGGTGGCGCGGTAAAAAGGGTCAAAATTTCTTTGTGCATGAATAAAAGGCGATGTTCATGATATCGGTTCAGAATATACGGTCGGAGGAGCTCATGCTATTTTCCGCATAAAGGAAAAACTCGTCATTGTAACAAATAAGTCGAGCAAAATTGGTTTTTTATTGCTTTTTCAAATATCTCTCTGCAGTAGAAGAAGTTTCGAATTTTCCTCGTTTCAAGTATATCAACTTCTCCTTTTTTTCCTCCTTTTTTTCGGGTACCGGGATACCTAGCCGGAGCAGTGATTTCTAAAATGGATTAAAAATACGGTTGTATTTTTCTATCATCAATCATATCAAATTAAAAAGAATATTAGGCTTGAAAATACCTACCTACCTTTAAAAACAGTAAATTCAATTTAGATACTGGATAAGTGTAGATATAAGTAGTTTGAATAACGAAAAAAAAAAGTACACTCTTAGTGAAGAAATTTTATAATATTTTTTTCTCTGGTATATAGGTGCACGAATAAACCCATAATTAAAAATTTAATTACAGCATTTCTTATGCTTGCCTCTTCGAATATCTCGAGGGTTTTTAATTAGTTCCAAACTAATCCGAAAAGTTCTTTGAGTTTGTCTTTTTCTTCAATTCAAAATTTTTCTTAGGTGCTTGAAATTATATTTCGAAGAATGCATATAGCTCTTCATTTGTTTTTTTTTTCTTTCAACTTTTTTTTATTGGGGTACCTATTGCTTTTATTAATTTTTTTTTAATAAAATTATAATGAAACTAGCAAGAGAAATTCATAAACGGAAAATATGAAACATCATTTGAAATGAAGGCAGAAACTATATTATAATTTTTTCCCGCTGAAATAAGCATACATTTTTCAAGAAATTTATTGTTATCCATTTAATTAATAAAAATTAATAATTTAAAAAATATTTTTGAAGAGAGTATATACAGGGAGTACTAGCTTATGGGTAAGGCCTTCAGATCAGTAAATATGCAACTCATAGTGAGTTGATGTATGTATGTTTGTCTAACCTCAGAAATACAGGGACAGAATTTTGCTCAATGAAAAAATTAATTTTTTTTTCTGGATGAGCATTTTCAAGCTTGCACTTCAGCTGCACTTTGTGGCACCAGACAGCAAATTTCGTCTAGATTTAGTGAGGGAGTTGATCATTTTTCTAACTTGACAAGGAAATCTACAGCGAACAAAATATTTGTAAAAAGCATGTAAAAAATATGTCTTTCTTTCAATTCACTTACTAACTAAAAAAGTTTCCTCTATTCAAGCTGTTATTAGCAACTTTTCTAGATGGAAAAAAATCAGATTTTTACAATAACGCAACCCCATCCCTCTATCTTGTTCCATCCGAAAGTTATGAGCGATTAATTGTTGAAAAACATCTAAGAAAAATTAATTAAATAAAATATTTCAAATTTTTTTTTAATATTGTTTTTTCATACCTATGTTTTTCAACAATTGATAGCTCATTTTGAAATATTGGCTTTGAAATTTTATTTTAAGTTTAGACTTTAGATTTTCAGGAAAGACCCATTTTAGTTACGATTTTTAGTTATTGTTTTCTATTAGGTTTTGGTTTCGGTTCAATGGAATTTTCATTATGGTTTTTTGGTTTTGATTTCCTTTAATTGATATAACAGTTTTTGGATAGTGGTATTTTATTTGCCAATATTTTTTTTTTTGCTTTTGGTTTCGGTTTTGGATATTGTAATTTAGATTAGGAACTTTGGTTTTGGTTTTGGTTAATTGAATTCTGGTCATGGTTTTTGGTTTTTGTTGAGATTTACAATAAATTTTTAATAATACGATTTTAATTTTGATTTTAAGTTTTAGAAAGTTGTAGATATTTTAGTTACAGTTAGAATGGTTTCGGTTTCAGTTAATGGTATTTCGATTATTACTAGTTTTTGATTCTGGTACTTGATGGAATTTAGATCACAGTTTTTGGTTTCAGTTTCGTTAAATGGAAAAGGGATTAAGGGATTACTGTTTTGGGCTTGGGTTTCGGCTGATGAAATTTATTGAGCACGGTTTTAGTTCTTGGAAAGTGGTATTTAGGTTTCAGTTATGGTTACAGTTTCATCAGATGGAAACACGGCCTTGGTTTCTTTTTGTTAAGATTTTTTTCAGTTTTTGATTAACGCGAAACCAGATTACGATTTGTGTTCAGTTACAGTTGTGGTTTCGGTTTCGGTTTTGGTTCAGATGGGTTCCTAAAAAAATGTTGATAACGGTTTTTTTTTGCATTCAATTTAGATAGGTTTTCTTCAGTTTTTGCTGATAATTGTATTTTGGTTAAGTACATTTTTTGGTTTCTGTTTTGGTTAATGGGAGTTCGATTACGATTTTTGTGTAGAGTTTGGTCCGGTTATTGCAATATATTGATTATGATTTTAGTGTATGTAAAGCAGTATTTTGGTTTCAGTTAATAGAGTTTTGGTTTCATGCATTGGAGTTTTGGTTGTATTTTTCTTTACTTTTTGGTTTTGGTTTCGGTCAATAAACTTTCAATTGCGCTTTTTGGCTTAAATTTTGGTTAATGTTTATTGATTACGGGTTTTGTTTTTGGAAAGTGGTACTTTGGTTTCGGTGGTTTAGGTTTCGATTAATAAAATTTCTGGTCAGTTTTTGATTTTGATTATAGTTTCGGTTTCTGTTGATAGAATTTTGGTTTCAGTTTTTGAGTTTGGTTTCAGGCAGGGCTCCAAAACTGAAACAATATTGGTTCTGGTTCCTGGTTCAGTTCAATTTCAAAGCTGTATCAGTTTCAGAATAGAAACCAATAAAAATTTAGGTACCTAACATGAATTTTGTTTTCGTTTGATTTGGTTTTGATGCAAGCAAAATTTTCTTTTGGTTCCAGTTCTGGTTCTGGTTCTGGTTCTGCTTCCAGTTTCAATTCAACTGAATAACATTTTTTCCATATAAAATGAACAAATACAAAATCATAAAAAAAAATTAAAATCAAGAAAACTACGTACAAATTATTATTTTAAGAGAATAATATTTATAATAATTTATATTTGAACAAAAACGAAAAATAATAATTTTTTTATTGGAAATAACAAAATTATTGATCCAAAACATTTTAATTTTTTCCCCCTTTGGTTTAACTTCAAACTAAAATGTGTTTTGGACTTAGGTTCAATAACCAAATCCTTCGAGGACCCAGAACATGTTTTGGTTTAATTTTGAAACCAATTACCACATTTTTCCAGTTTTGGTTCTGGTCACGGAACTCTTGTTTCAAGTAATGTAGTTTTGGTTATATTTTCTTCAGTTTTTGATTATATAGTGGTATTTTTATCACATTTGTTGGTTTCTGTTTCAGTTAATAGAATTTCAGTTGCGTTTTTTGGCTTAGATTTTGGTTAATGCTGATGTGTAAATTAATGATTATATGGTTTTAGTGTTTTGAATATGGTATTTTGGTTTCAGTTTTGGTTTTTAATTTTGGGTAACGGGTGTTTCAGTTGTATTTTCTTCGGTTCTCGATTACAATGGTATTTTGATAACATTTTTTGGGTTTCAATTTTGATTCGTGGAATTTCAATTATGGACTATGATGTTTTAGTTTAAGTTGCAAATAATGTAATTATGACAATTGGCTGTTTTTTGTTTCAGTTGAAAGGCTCTGGTGTGGTAAGGGAATCAATCGGCCTCTGGTAAAATTTCAAAAAAATTTTCAGGGCTTCTGATTTGTTATGAGAAAAGATGATTTTAGAGCTTATACGGAATCCTTGGGTTCACCCCCTGGGGGCTAGACCCACCCAAATGGCGATTTTACGCTAAAAAATTCTATCTCCGCGAATTTTCAACCGATTTTCACCAAACTTAGTATGTAGGTGCCGGTACTCAAGGGTAATGTTTTAAAAAAATTTTCATTTTTTTCGACTTCTACAATGACCTTGAAATCGACTTTGAAGACTTCGAATTGCCGTAGAGGCACAGTTTTGATGCGGGCATTCTGAAATTTTTTTCTCGTTTTCCCGACCATTTTACACTACTCAGAATTTTTTTTGATTTTTGCCAGAGGGTGGTCATACCTAAATCTTCAAAAAAACGATTTTTTAAAAATTTTTCCTCCCTTAACTAGGTCATTTCTGGTCGAAGAGAATTTTTCATGTTACATATCATCAATGACACCAAAATACGCCATCAACCTGCATTTAGATTAAATTCGTTCATTTTTCACCTTTTTTCAATTTTCTTCTAAGATACCGGAATGACGCCATTTGGAGAACCTACGACCTCCTCCGAAATGAGCTAGGGGCCTAAAAATCATCTCTGGACTTGTTTTAAGTCGATATCCATCAAATATTGCAATTTCAGCGAAATTGATAAACTTTAATTTTTTTTGTTCTTTTTCAGAAATTGAGTATTTTTGATTTTGAAAAATTTTACATGAAATAAGTTGAAAAAAATTGAAGTTTCTCCATTTTTATTCTTATTGTTTCAAAAACATTTCTTAGTTTTACGTAATGTTTTAGCCAAATTTTCAAAAGTAAGTGGGCTCAAGTATAACGTTATTTTGTCTCGAAACAAAAAATTGAAACAACTTTGTCTCTGCAAATCAAGGTATAGAACAATTAGACACAGTTTCACCCAGGTAGGTATAGTACATAAAAATATATGCCGATCTATTCATCTATCTTTTAATAAAATATTGTGCAGGTAAATAGGTACCTACCTACCTACCTACTACCCAGGTATAGGGATTTTTTCATTTATTAGCAGAGCAAAAAAAAATCTTCGATTTAAACAATTTAGCTATTTTAGTTAGGTATAAGTAGGTGCATTTAATCCAAGTCCATTCTTCTTTCAAATAAAACAAAAATTTTGATTAATCTGCTTATTCCCACACACAAAGGCATTCTCAGTTTACCTGGCCTATTCTCATTAAATTCCAATTTCTGTACGCGAAACCTTCGCCTTCAAAAATTTTCCAAAAGGTTAATCTAATTAAAATTTTAAACAATAGAGAAACAAACTTGGCAAATAGAATTTTAATAGATATTCCAGCCAAGTTGAACCTGGTCGTTAATACAATGGTTAATATAAAACAATTTGCTACGAGTATCTCGCAGCAGATAAAGCAACGAAGAACTTCTTTTAGTTATTCACTTGGAAAAGCCTGAACGTTCACATAGTGTTACACGATCGTTATAAATCTTGTTATTTTATAAGAAAAGGTCCCCCGTAAACTTGAACCCTCGTTTCAAAGATACTTAAATTAAAATTAAAGGTAATATATGCAAAAGATAGTCCTAAAATGAATACTGGGGCGAAGAGGGTGGCATAGCTTGCTTTTACATTTACTCTCCAAACTTTATATTCGACTATCAACGAATTGAAGAGGAAATGAAGGTTTTTGGGGAGTTTGGCGGGTTATTTCCAGATTAAAAATCTGATCACGTGATTTTTCGATGTTAATTTAAAAATACATAAGATGAATTAGGAACACGTAATAAATGTACCTACTTGAAATTAAACTCCTGCCATAGGACAACTAATGTAGGTAATCGATAATTCGACATTTTATTGAAAATTACCATGGAAGAGAATAAATTCGGTGAATGGTGTTATAATTTAGTAGATGTAGGTACCTAGGTAATCGAATTTACCGCATTAATTCACCTCGACGTAGGTATTAAAAATGGTTACAAATGAAGTTGGATTTTAATTGTAATCGAGAGTAACGAATATCGCTGGTAACAGGGGGATCGATTTTTTTACCCCGAAAGGAAAGATAGTTTCTTTTTATGGCGCACGACGTCAGTAAATTTTCAGTTTAAATCTGTCCTGATTTTGTCCCTTTTATTGGATTTTGTAAAATGCGACTAATAACTTCCACTTAGAGCCGTTTAAAGTTGCGCAACCCTTAACACCCTACCGGAATTCAACTTCCTTTTGCGCCCTTTTTGGTAAAGCTTCAACGTTGTCCTTTGTCGAGTAAAGCTCGTCTGGAATTCCACAACTTTTACCCCCTTTTACTAACTCCATTGTCTATGGAGACTTTGTTTTCTACGCTAATTACCGTACCGCTTACGTTTCATTGCTTCGCGTAACCCTTTCTGTAAGACGTTCTCCTCCCTTGCCGCTGTACGACGATGCGAAAGTTCACCTTTAATCTTTCTCTCTACGTTGTTGTTTTCCCAAGTTAATTACAAATTACTTTAATAGAGCAACGATTTAATGAGCCTTTTCAATTACAACACGCCTCCGCCATCGCCACCTTTCTTTACATTCCGTTTTCCCTTTTACGTTGCTTTTAAGCGCGTTTTCTCTCGACGGAGTTTCTTGGATTTTTTTTAGCGCAATTCTCTCGCCGCCGTTTCATCTTTCCACATCCGATGTTGGGATATCTTTTGAGTGACGCAAGAATTTCCGTTCATATTTTATCATCATTTACCTAGCTAAGTTTTTCGAATGCAAGAAAGCGCCGAGGTGTGATGGAGAATGTTTATTAAAAGTTTTAAATATTTAAGTGGAATTTGACGCGACGCCGTTTAACTTTTTTAATAACGTCGACCTGCTGGGAGGACTTTTTGATTTTTTGGTAATGTATTTTAAAAAGTAGGTAGGATTTTGTTTCAGCTGGATAGCCCGTATCTAGGATGAGATTTTGATCGAGGTTTTAAATGTTTCGTGATTTGGTACTAGAATATGCATGTAGGGTGTGATTTTTGTTGGAAATCGTCAAAAGTTGATAATTAAATATTCCATACTTTATTATTTTTAATTTTTTTTCAAAAATGTTGAAAAAATTACTTAAAATTGAACATCAAATCTAACCAACTTAAAATTTGTTCTTGGACAAGAAGATCTAGTAGGTGTAAAAATTTTGCAGACTCAAAAATTTATTTTCACTATAATAGGTGATTTCATTATAACTTTTTGCGCTGATTACGAAGAAAATATGAAAAAATTCCATCGTACGACAAGTTTTTTCGCAAAACTAATTTTTTAAAAGAAAATTTACGTATTTCATTGTTTTGAACTAAAGAAATCAATTTTTTGGACGAACGAAGGGTCCTACGAAAAAAATTAATAGAAAAAAAATTATAGAGCATAAAATTTCTTTTCCCTACATAACAATTAGTCTAGGGGGTCTAGTTTTTGAGATATTTTTACCAAAATTTGGAAAATTCAACTTTAATTTTCAATCGTAAATATCTCCAATACTTGACCCCCTAGAAAAAAAACTAATTGCGCATTGAGAAAAGGAAATTTTATGCTCTACAATTTGGTTTCTATTCATTCAATTCGTAGGAAGCTTACTTCCCTCAGAAAATCAATTTTTTAAATTAATTGACCATTTTATGCAACAGTTGAGTTGTTTTTTCAGATTAGGTAATCGATTTTTTGGACGAGGAATAGCAACAAAATTGTAGAGTGTAAAATTTCCTTTTTCTATAAAGCAACTGGTTTTTTTTTTAAGAGGTTTAGTTTTCGAGATATCTACGATGAAAGATTACAGCAGATTTTCCAACTTTCAGTAAAAATATCTCAAACAGTTGACTACTAGGGGAAATAATTATGCATTACGCAGAAAGGAAATTTTATACCCAACAATTTTGCTTTTGTTTATTTTTTTCATAGGACGCTTAGTTTGCTATCAAAAAGGGCTTTTAATGTGAAAAATTGTAAAAAAGTTTTCAACGAAAAAATTAATTTTGTGAAAAAATGATGGGGAAGGGGGGGTCTAGTTTATTACATGAAAACGTGAAATTAAACTTTCATTTCTTAGCAAAGCATATGCTTTTGCGATAACCAAACTCGCGAAAAACGTTACTAAATTACGTCACGCTGACTTTTAGACATTTTGTCAAACTTTTTTGGACTTGGAAAAATTTTCAGATTTCAATTGTTGTTAAATTTTTTTAGATTCAGAAAAATCTTCTGAATTCAATTGACTTTTTGAAATTAGAAAACTTTCAGATTTCCACTGACATTTCAAACCTGGAAAATTTTAGAGATAAACTGACTTTTAGACTTTTTGGATTTGAAAAATTCTAGAAATCACGCTGACTTTCAGACATTTTGTCAGACTTTTTTGGACAGAAAATTTTCAAGGATTCAAATGAATTTTTGGACTTGGAAAATTTCAATTTTATGAACTTTAAATATTTCAAAAAAAGTTCAAATCGGAATATTGTCGCACAACTTACCTATTACCTAATACTGACTTTTAGAGTTTTTGTAAGACTTTTTTGAATTCACTGACTTTTAAACATTTTGTCAAACATTTTAGGACTTGAACTTTCAGACATTTCGTCAGGCTATTTTAGACTTTCTAAACTTGAAAAATTTTTCAGATTTCAAACGATTTTTTCAAGTACCTAGGTATCTACCTATTTAATTAAAATGATTGTAAGAAGAGTTATTTTCTATGTATTTCAACCCCCGGTTAATTTTTCCCTTTACCCAGTAAAATGCCTCAAAAACAAGTGAATTTTGGGAAAATTTACTTAAAATTATCGCTTAGAGATTGTTTCAAGGGATGATTTCATCTGTTAAACAGGAATCTGAGATATTTGCATCTGGTTACTCCTTCCCTGCAAATTCGTAGATTTCAAGTTCTAATCAAACGTCATAGACAAGAAAATCACAAGAGATGAAAATTGAAACCAGATTCGTTTTCTATGATCCAAAATTAGTCAGGCTACGTACTCTTATTTTGAGAAACAAAAGCGCCTGTCTGAGTGGACAAAATTGAATATTTTTAAATTACGTGATCTCCACATTCTCAGCTTCAAACTTTGATTTTCCATTTATTTTGACGAATTTGACCCATACGACCCAGCTCAAAAATAAATCAGGGTTAAATTATACCCATCGTGATTTTTTCTCGTGACTTCATAAGAAAATTCTGCGGTCGGCCATGGACTCGGTGCTTTTCTTGATGTACATACTCGTAATTTCCTATGATCGTATATGATCTCACATAACATCCCACATTCATACTCTGCAGTTTCATTGAAACATTACCAACTTGGAAACAAACACTTACCATCAACATTCGAACAAAACCCCTATTAATTCAAATCATCACCAAAACACGACGCAGCTTCCTCCTACGTAATTTTTCGAACACCCTATAACTACACGCCACCACTTATATACAAAAAAAGAACAAGACGGAAAAAAAGATTCAAAAGATTCAATAACAAACAAGGACGCGGGTCATTTCACAATAAATAGCGCACCATCGCCTACCCCCTTTTAATCGCTACAGTAGCTTTCAATACGACCCAATAAAAATTCCAAACCAAGATGAAAAGGGTGCTTGTGACAAGCACTACTAATCTCGGGGACTACGTACAGTCCTAGTTCTTACCGTGACTTCACCATCGCCCCTCGCGTATCTGCTGTTTCGTATAAAAACTTGACAATGTTAACTGCCAGCAAATAATGACAACCATAATTCTCCCGAGCTTTTTCTTCTTTTTACTTTGGCAGCCGATCGCGTGTGTATGTGTGCAATAACTTGAAAATGTCCCCGTTGCGAATCGCCTTCTTCTTCTTTTTTTTTTCAAAGGAATTGTTACGACCTTTGGAATCTTTAATTAAACCGACTGCATAACGACCAACGAATCGATGTTTATTCACGGTTCGAGTGCTGTGATAAGAGTTAATATAGCATTATATTGGTATTGGCATTGCGACTCGACTGGCACAGGCGAACGGTAATTTTATCGTTATCTAATCGTGAAATTTTGCCAGCTCTTGTGACGAGAACGACCCTATCCGACGATTGCGTATTAACAACTTTTCAAGTGGATTCAAGTTCATGAGATCACGGACGTACTTATTTAAAATGGTCAATTTGGATACTTTTCTAGCCTAGATATTGAATTTGCATTTCAATTAATAAGTGGTCTTCTGTTCTATGATTAGGCTACCTGAAAATGAAAAAGTACCTATAGAAGTTACCTATACCTACTCAAGTTCTCACACTTGAACTTACAACTTGAGTAAGCTGAAAAGAGTAGAATTTAAAAAAAAATCATAATATACATCTATTCTTTCTAGCCATATTTATCTATCTGCCACCAAAAAACATTACAGAAAAACGTTGTCTATCTTCAAATTGAAGGAGTAGCCTAAATGTCATTTCAGACAAATTTGGATCCGAACATATTTTTAATCAATAGATTATGCAGTACTTCAAAAACTGGTCAAATTCCTTTTTGGTGAAATCCTCATCTGATGATTTATGAATAATTTTTTTTTTTTTAAGTCAATCTTAATTTACAATTATAAATGGAGGAGGGGGAGAGTTATCTGCGCGATCACATTACTGAAAGCAATTTCATGACTAAATCTTGATCCAGAGTCTATAAGGAGGAAAAAATGAGGTGGGTATGCCATTCTTTCAAAGCTCTCCTTTCTTAAGGGCTTACCCTCTTTCCAAAAGTCTTCCTACCTCTGTACCTAAGGCTCCAATTGAAAAGTTTTTCATACAAAAGTTATAGATTGACGCACTAGAAATAGTTTGAATTATAACAAAAATTTCAATTGAACCCCTCCCTCTCCTCCAATTTCGCATAATAGGTACGTATGAAAATCCTCCTTGAACTTCAAACAACCAAAAAGGAAAAAATAGGTTTTATAAACAGTCGATTGGATTGTAATTTGACCAGACAATTCGATAGAACAATGAGCTGGTACAGTATGCCATTTTTTGAGGCTCCTCTTTTTTAAAGGCTCTTCCTCTTTCTAAAAATCTCCCTATCTCCATACTCAAAGCCCCAATTGAAAAATGTTTCAAACAAAAGTTGTAGATTGAAATTTCTTAAATAATTTTAGTTATTACAAAAATTTTGATTGGACCCCTCCCTCTACTCCAATGTCGCATAATACATATGAAAATCATCAGGTAACTTTTTGTATTTGGAATGGGGTTTCGAAAATTTTTCAAAAAAATTCTATTACGAAACTCATTTTCGAAAATCCGTTACGCTTATTTTGCCTGACTTTTTTGGATTTGGAAAATTTTTTAAAATTCAATCAAGAAAATTTGAAATATCCCGACTTTATAGACTTGAAAAATTCAACGAGCAAAAGCATATCCTATGTTTTATAGTTTCTTGAGTAGTATGGAAATGGCAGGGACTTTTTTGTAATTTTACAACTTTTTTTCACAGCTTGGGACAATTATACATTTAAAACCTTCTAAAATTCGAATGTGGTCGATGTTTTTAAGACATTTCAAAAATATTTTCGAATAATTTTTACGATTTTTATAACAATTTAATTACCTAGTTCTTATGATTTTTCAAAGAATTGTGATTATACTGCAACAAGTAGGCTATGCCATTTTGATTTCTCAATTTTATACATATTTTTTTCGGGTTTAGGAAGGTAGAACGTTTTTTATAACATTTAGAACAAAACGATGCAATTTTTAGGCCATTAAAAAAATATTTAAGCATTTTACCATTAAAGGTTAGGTAACTATACTTAATTTCTTTGTATGTAGGTAATCTCTTCTTATTTCTTCATAAAAATTACTCATTGCCCCCCCCCCCTTCGAAGAAACCACATTAGAATAAATAAGTTCTTATTAATATACAATCGTTGAATTTCCCAAAACTCTAAAATTTTGCAAACGATTCTTACAAGAACTTTAATCCTATTATCCAAACATACGAATACAATTGATGAAAAGCAATCGAATCAGAAACACCGATCAAATAAAACAAAACATATGCATAAAAATATTAAACGGCTCAATTTTTGCACACACAACAACCCCATGCAAAGCTTGGCATGGCGGAGTATCCGCATGTTCGAAATTTTTCGCAGCAGAACAAACGAATATGAATTTAAACGTAACAATAACATAATATATTGAACGGGGGGCGGTCGGATAATACACCTAAAAACAGAAGGTTGAACGCACAGGAAATCCCTTTTTAACAACAAATTAAATCCCTCTTGTAAGCATCCCTTACTGTGGCCGGAATAACCCTTGATATTAAATCACTTTGATGTTCTAACAAGAGCAATAACAATATCATAACATCATACAGTTTGTTACCCCTTCTAGTATTTGGCTCGCGTCCTCGCTACGACTCCCTACGCTGATATTAGTTTTAATTATACCCTTTTTATAACCTACGATATCATTTTTCACAAAATAAAAAAGATAACTTTCCCATTATTACATTTTTCAACACTGAAAAAATGTAATAATCTCGACCACTTTAGCTACCTCTTGCTCGTTCTATCTCTCTCGTTTTCCGTAGCGCACTGGTCCGCCTTTGTGAAAATAACGCAACGTATCTCCATGTCTTTGTAGAACAATGGGAAACGTTACGTTGGTCGTGTGTTTAGATAGAAAAAAAATTTTATTCGTCATTTTCTTTTTGAAAAATATGCTCGTCATGGCGAAGCGCAAAAATAATAAAAGAGATGTAAAATGAGTCGTTTTTTTTTTATTTTAATGGTTCATTATTTAATTGAAAAAGAATTTACGACATAAAGAAGAAAAGCCACGATGTCGTTAATTTGTTTAATTTTTATTAAAATACGTGTGTATATGTGCACATATAAGTGTAAAAGTAGGTAAGACTTTGAAAATTGTGAGATTTTTGACGCACCAATTTTTTGTAAGTACTTTGCATTTGTTTTTGTATCAGCAATTTTTCATAAATTATGTGAGTATTTGAAAAGTTCCTATACAAACCTGAAAACTATACGAATAACTCCAGTTTTCAATACCTATCTAATTTCTTTTCACAATTCACAATTTGCAAAATATTCTTTTGTATGTACTAGTAGGTAACTACAATTCTGAACAAAAGTGATACATAGGTATACTTTTTTTTTCAAATTCGCTGCACTTATTTTTCAGTTCATGGCTTCAAATGTCCGTTTGTATGTGGAGATTGCTCTACTGGAACTCCTTTTTCTGGTTATGGTGAATGCGATGTAATGGGTTATAATTGTGATGGTGGATGTCGAAAAGGCCCTTGTGAAGACATAGATTGCAGTGGGTATAGTATCTTCAACAATATGTTAGGAAGAAAACTGAAGAAAGAAAAAAGAGAAAAACGAAAAAAGCATGGAAAAAGAAATACCACAAGTCAGCTTTCATCAATTGATACCTATTTTAATGAAACACGCTGACAAAGATTCAGATGGTCGACTCAGCATGAACGAATCAATTTCATATGTCAACGCGCTGATGAGAGGAATGAAATCATTGGATATGATTAAAAACGATGTAATCACAATGGATTCAAATAAGGATGGATTTTTAATTCCTTCAGAAATTGATCCTCTTGGGGTATGAATTTTCAACTCCCTCAGAGATTGATACAAATGAGCAAGTACCTTTGACTTTTTTTGAAATTGTTGTAAAATTTAACAGCTGCCAAAATTTTATGAAAACCTCTAGGGCAGATTTTCAAAATAGAACTTCTTAATACAATCTTTTTTTAAAATTCCATCATTTCATTTTTTTGTAGGTTTGAACAATGTTTATCATTGTATTGCAGTTTTTTAAATTTATGAACCAAATTTTATTTTTCTCGAATTTGTCTAAAAGTCATCGTCAAGGAATTTTGTCACGGATTTTTGTGATGTTTTTCATTGATTAGGTCGTAGAAAAAGCGTATCTTACACACCCATAAGCATTTTCTGTATGTTGTGCGGACTCCAAACGTTTGACTCCATATTTTTTTGTTTTTAATCAATGTAACAATCCGAATTCTCTTTTTATTTGAAAAAGTAACTCATTGATCTGACTGAAATTCATTTACACTCAAAAATGA
>FIZU01021038.1:0-21422 GCA_900064475.1 Pseudococcus longispinus | reverse complement strand
ATATGGGGTTGTACATCTAGACTAAGTACACAATATATATTTTTTTTCAGAATTGCATCTCTGAAAGGGGTTACCAAAATGGCCCTTGCAAAGCTTAAAATGTCCATTTGACCTTGAAAAAGTGCTCGAAATTTTTTTCAAAAAATTCCAAAAATCACCCTTGACACCATCTACCATCCTTGCAAGTTTAAAAAAATTCGGTTGAAAACAGCCAAAAACGGAAATTTCTAACGAAAATCACATTTAACCGCTTAGAATTGCGGGATTAGAGTTGAGATATCGAGCTAAAAATTTTATCACGGGGGTTTCAGACCATAAAGACTAACTTCCACTGAATAATTTGAAATTCGGTATTCAGGGCCAAATCACCCCCATAAACCCGGCTACGCTCTTTGCATAATATTTGAAATTTTCCAAGTCCAAAAAGTCAAAGAAAATCTGAAAAATTTTCCTAGTCCAAAAAAGTTTGAAAATCATCTTTGGAGAATTTCGTGACGGAATTTAGTCAAGGAATTTTTGCATTAGATCTCTTTCTGTTCCAAGAGTGTAGTAAAATGCATTTTTTTTTTTTCAATTTAGAACAAATTTCACACTAATTTTCTCCATCAGATCTCTCCTGGGACACTCGAAAAATTTCAGAAAAAAATCATATCTACTTCACACCAATTCCCGAAGAATCAAACCTCTCACAATAATTTTTCCACCATCAATATCCCCTTCGAACATTTGATTGTCATCCCGATCGTGACAAGCTATAAATATTAAAATTAAAAACTACATATCCACCATGTTTTCCAACACACACCCCTTTTGGCCTTCGTGTTTTTAAATGTTATCGAATGCTATACACGGCGTTCATACGAGATCATGATTGTTGATCTAGACACGATAGTGAGAGACTACATTACACCACCTCTTCTAATTAAACCACTCGCTCTTGACCACGATCCGGGCACTTGATGCGTTCGTTTCGGGGGATAAAAAAAAAACGCATCTCTCGACGCAAACGAAAAAAACAATACACCTTTCAAAATGGTGCCGTACATCGACAAATTTAAATAAACGTAGCCTTACGATAGATTCATATCTTCGATACCAGCCATACCTCATTATATTCACCTATTCGTCGGCGGCTGCTCATATCGCGTCCATTTTACGTCTTGAAAATAATCACCATTATCATCACGAGTGTAAAGAAGAAGAAAAAAAATCCAATTTCTATATCGACTGTGTAACCATAGGTAAGCATCATTTCCCTTGTTAAGTCGTGAATTTGTGCGAAACAGAAAGAAACAGAGGGGTAATGTGTACCTTAATCGTATACGTATGGTGAGTGTTTCATCGAGGATAGAAAATTACCTACGTAGTACGACGATGGTATCGTATTTCAAAAATTCTTTCACTTTTACCAACGGCGACGACGACGTCGGCACAGCTAACCAACTTTTACCACGTTTTGTAACAGAGAAGGCGGACTTTACGGATGGAAACCCGTTGCGAGGATTCCAATGTGATATTAAATCGAAGAGGGAAGTTTGCTGGCAGGGTGCAACTTCTTGTCATCTGTTTTTCTTCCAGCATCGTATACTATTTTGACGGTTATTGCTAAACTTCTACGATTATAATTAGCAAAAATGCCGGCCTTATCTGCCTGAAAAATAATCGATTATATGCCACCAACGTGTACGAGGCTTTTATCATAGAATGGCGAAGAGAAAGGGGGGAGAAAAGCAAGGGAAAACGGTATAAAGTGGATCGAGTTTCAATTTTCTATGTAGGAGAGACATTTACAAAGTGAGTTTTGGATCTAAAAATATGTAATAAAAAGTTGAGGGGCCTTGAGACAGTATTTATCTTGAAATAGCACCCTCGAAAATTTCAAAATTCGTATTTGAAAAAAAAATTAATCCATGTGAGTAATATAAGTGCTCTTAATTTAAAAATATCATATTTTTCTACTTCTTTAAAAGCTGGTTGTATTTTTTTCAGAAAATGTTCATTGCATGGCACCACTAGGTAATTTAAATGAGCTTTAATCGAAAAGTTCGAGAAATTTTTTTCATCTCTTAAAACTACCTTTTCATAAAATTGTTGTAAATGTTGTAAAATTACTGAAAAAAATTATGAAATTGGAAAAAATATCCAAGATGCCGTAAAATTCGTTGTGAAATGTCTAAAAATCATATTTTGAAACAATCTAAATTTTTACAAGTTCGAAAGTCAACTGGCATTTTAAAAAATTATTCAAAATCGAAAAGGTCAGAATTTCTGAAATTTTCCAAGCCCAAAATATCGTTTGAAATCTGAACAATTTTCAAGTCCAGAAAGTCTAAGTTAGTCTGAAAAAATTTCTGAAATTCAGCGTGATCTTTAAATTTTTTTCAAGTCAAAAAAAACTGAAGTGTTCGTTTGACAAAATATCTAAAAATTAGCGTGATCTTTGAACTTTTTTTCAATCCGAAAAATGAATGAAAATTTGAAAATTTTTACAAGGGCAAAAAAGCCTTACAAAATATCTAAAAATCAGCGTTAGGTAAAAAGCTGTTTGGCAATATTTTGATTTAATTTTTTTTGAAAATTTTCAAGTCCATAGAATTAAAATTTTTCTAGTAGGTACAAAAATTCATTTGAATTCTTAAAAAATTTATATGTTCAAAAGAGTTTGACAAAATGCCTGAAAGTTGACGTGATTTCTAAAATTTTCTAGGTCCAAAACGTCTAAAATCTTTGACAAAATGTCTACAAATAAAGAAAAAAAAATTATAAAATTGCAAAAAAAAACTAGAAATGTTACAAAAATTGTTGAAATATTGTTCAAATTGTTATTAAAATCGTAAAAGTTGCACAAATACATCGAAAATCTGTTGAAATTGTTTTCAAAAACGTTCAAAATGTCTTCAAAAATCTTGAAATGGCGTCCAAATCACTGAGAATGCCACAAAAATCGGTTAAAATATCGAAAAAATTAAATTTTTTCGATATTTTCAATCAATTTTCATAAAAATTCAATAAAATATTTTTCTTCCATTACTGTGAAAATTTGAGGCAATTTTGATAAATTTTTACGCTATTTTCACATAATTTTCATTGAAATTCAATAATTTTTCTCACTTTTTACACAATTTTCATCTCGTTTTCAGAAACTTTTGAGATATTTAGAGCAATTTTATCGATGTGTACGTGTACCATCAAATTTTGTTTTTTTAAACAATTTTCAAAAAAATTTCAAAGTTTTAAAAATTTTTTTAAGTAATTGTAGCGAGATTGAACGACTCCTTATTTAATGGATATTTAGTTTATTTTAACGAAGTTGTACGAAACTTGAATCATTTTTTTTACATTTTGAATGATTTTCATCAGATTTTGGAAAAATTTGAAATTTGAGCAATTTTCAGCGAATTTTAAATGAAAATTCAGGCTGTCTAACAAAATCTCAAAACCAAAAAATTGGACGTTGGCAGGACTTTTTGCAAGAGCTTTTTCAAAATTTGACCAAACCAAAAAATTGGACGTTGGCAGGACTTTTTGCAAGAGCTTTTTCAAAATTTGACCCCCCCCCCCCCACACTAATAAAAATAACATTTTCACAAAATCAGAAAAAATTCTATAAAATACTTGTAATTTCCAAAAAATTATTAAAAAACAAGATGTCACCTTGACAGGGTTGCCACTGACGAGTTTTCAAAAATTAGTTATGAAACGGTTGATTACAGAAATTCTCCATTTCACTGAATTTTTAATTTTTCACTTAAATTAAAATAAATAGCACTTTTTTTGGAAAAAATTTAAAAAATCGGGACAATTAACGTAATTTGACTTAAAAGCAGGACTTTTGCAGGATTTGCAGGGCGGATAGAAAACCTGAAATTTGAAGATTTTCATGATATTTTAAACAATTTAAAGGTATACGAGAAATATTATTTGTAGGTCAATTCATCGACCGCACTGAAGTTTTTTTTTTTCTATTAGGATTTCAAGGATTTCAAAAAATCTTGTGTCATTCTTCATAATTTCATAGATTATTCTTTTTATAAGAAGGAGTGAGTTCTGAAAATTTGATTTGAATGGACTTGATAAATTATAAGAACTCCACTATCTCAATTTTAATTGAAACATGACCAACTTTAATAGTTTTCTGGAAAAATAGGTGAACCGAATTTCAAACAAAATGATCGATATCAAGAGTAGATATAGATACTTCTTTGAATTATTTTTCAAAAAATTAGAAATTTAGACCCCCGTACAAAATTTATACTCATTTGAGCTCAGCTCACTACGATTAATCGACTTCAACTTCAATTTAATTACCTCAGAGGCCAAATCTCAACTTCTAAGTAAACTCGTATCTTCTCAACTTTGAGAAAAACGCCAGAATTTAACCCTCTCATCTACCCTTTGATTCCTTTGCCCTTTCAAGACTCCGATTTCCGTCAAATCTTCATACACACTTGAACTTCTCTTAAAAGCATTCCATTCGTGCTGTCGCTCTTCCGCGTAATTAATTACAAATATTTCCACGCGACGATTGCGACTCACAAGTCGGGCATTTTGCATCAAAATCCACACAAAGTCGCCCTTTTCCCAGCCGGGGAATTCGTGTAATTGCGAATATGCACCCCTGCCTCAGATTATACGTCTCGTTCGCTCGCACACACATGCACAATCAACATCGCACCGGCGGGAATTATTATCAACGCTTTGATAATATGAAAGCGAAAATTCGGCACAGTACAATACGAAGTGTGATTTTTAGCATGCTTTTCACTTGTGTTCGCCACGATAACGTCATTTACAAATGTAAACCGTACAGTCTGCAGTACAATGTATGTACCGGGTACGACCAGCGAATATACGCTGGTTTTAATTAACGTTACCCTCTTTTTCGACGTTTTTTATTTTTCTTGCATCGTCACCCTGCTCCGGGTATAATTCGCCATCGCTCTTCGCTCTTTTTTCTCCTATCGTTATATTAATTTGAAAATATTAATGAGATAATACCTCGCCATCGAGACTGCTTCGCTGGAACGCGTGTTAATCAACTAGACACGGTTTGGCGCTGCTTCGACGACCAAACTTCACGTAAACTTATACCCACAGCAGCCCCAAATGCTGGTAAAATATCGACGA
This sequence comes from Pseudococcus longispinus, assembly GCA_900064475.1. Taxonomy (NCBI): domain Eukaryota; kingdom Metazoa; phylum Arthropoda; class Insecta; order Hemiptera; family Pseudococcidae; genus Pseudococcus; species Pseudococcus longispinus. The sequence continues at coordinate 16,295 of FIZU01021038.1, read as the reverse complement.
AAAAATCCCCACCGTCGATGAAAAATTCCACTTGGAAATGTATTTATTTTACACGACAACCGTGCTGCTTTTAAAACCAATTACAAATTTTATGAAATTAAAGTCGGCATTCGGCGTCGTCTTCGGTCTTTGACGGCGACAAACGAACAAGAAGAGAAAACTTATACGATGCTTTCTTTTTCGAAAAAAAAAAAAGGGTAAAAATCTTCCACGTTCTTTTATACTCGAATAAAAAATTCCAGCAGGCATGTCTCTTTTTTTTTCATCATACGTCTAGGTCGACATCGAAAATCGAATTAATTTCATTCGGTTTAAATCGAATTGTATCGATCAGTGTAGACTTCTTTTATGCATATCATTCCAAAGATGACTTCTGTTACACGAGCCAACGGCATTGGTGGTTTTCTATGTGAAGCTGCAACACCGTCCTACCGCGAGATATCTTCTATAAAATAAGATTACCTGTCATATTAAAAGATCGCATTGCGTTGATGGAATTCATTTAATGGTGAGATACCGTTCGATCCTATCGTTTGATAGTGTTACGTCATTCTGGTTGGAATATTTTTTCATTATTTCTACACGGTCGTTCGTTGGGAGGGCTCTTCTCGCCATAGATATATTATTTATATTTCTCTCATTTTAATTCATAAACGCTTCTCCGATTACGTAATGAAATCTACGCAGTTTTAAAATTTTTTTTCGCTCGCTGAGAACGTCAAATTGATTATGTCAAATGGGCAGCATCGCGAAATACGCTGATTTAGGTATTTGCTCATGTAACTGGGTCAAGATCACTTTTTTCAACGAAAAAAAAGGAGTAGATAATTGTTTTTTAATTTTTGAACATTAATGAAACCCCCCTCTGGTTGTATTCTTAAAAACTCATTTATTATATTTTTTCATTCGACTGGAAATTGAGGTACAGTTTTTCAACGTGACGAGCTATGGCGTGTAAATTCATAAGAGAGCAAATGAAAGGGGAAAATAATCTGGAAAATGTTCCAAAAATATACTTACCCAACTAAATATCTTTGTTCAAGATTTAAACATTTTTTTTGACGTTTCTTCGGCAAAAAATGAGGCAAAATTGATGGAAATTTCCAGCTTCGAGGGCTACAGTAAAATTGTATTTTTGTTTTGAAGAAAATTTCGCCCACGTTAACTACATATTTCCTTTGTTACGATAAATTTCTAGACAGAATCTCACAAAGAATCTAAATTCACATTGAGTCAGTTATTTTAAGCATGTATCAAAAACTTGTCATAAGGAGAGGAATTTCAAAAATGTTTTCAAAATGACAAAAGGAATGAAACATATGAGAAAATGGAATTTGAGTTGACAGAATAAATTATGAAACAATTTTTGATAAAAAAAACTACAATTTCTAAAAAATTTGTGAAAATTATACCCAACAAATTCCAAGAAAATAAATTTCTCATTAATATTCGGATATTGCCAATAAAATAGGAAAGAAATCGAAATTAATTTTTAAAATTTTTAAAAAACTTTGTTGATCTGACAGCATTTTTTGTTAAAAAATTTGGAACATGAAATTCCCCCAAGCACATCGCCAGCAAGGATTCAAAACAAAATCATACCCTGCAATTCGGCAATCTGTTCCAAACTTTACTATCAAAAATATCAAAAACTAAGCCCCCTAGAAAAAAACAATTAGCACACAAGCGAAAGAGAATTTCAAGCTCTACAATTTTCATCCCTTGCATTTTTTTTGTAGCACCCTTAGTTTGGCCACAAAACCCATGTTTATGGGAAACGTACAAAGTCAATAGTTTTAAAAATGAAGAAAAAAAGCATCGGCTTCATAAATTTCTCATAAACATGGATTTTCATTTTTCTTGGTCAACTAAGGGTGTTACGAAAAAAATACAAGGGATGAAAATTGTAGAGCTTGAAATTCTCTTTCACTTATCACCTATTAGTTTTTTTCCTAGGAGGCTTCGTTCTCGAGATTTTGCAGTCAAAAGTTGTTTCATTTTTGAAATTATCGACTTCGTAAATTTCCCATAAAAATGGATTTTCTGGCCAAACCAAGGGTGGTACGAAAAAAACGCAAGGGGTGAAAATTGTAGAGCTGTAAATTCTCTTTCTCCTTAGGTGCTGATAATTTTTTTCTAGAAGACGTAATTATTGAGATTTTTGCAGGAAAAAAGTTTTGTTTCGTTTAAAAACCACCGACCTACTTATATGAATGGGCCTCCCTGTATATTATTGTGTTTGTTATTTAAAAATTTTCACCTAAAACTAATCTCAGAATTTTTTCAAATTTTTTGAACGAAATTAAACAGGCGCCTTACGAGCCTCAAAGTTTATCATGGAATTTACATAAGGATTTTACGTTGAACACTTTATTTCGGAAAAACACTATTTCAAAACAAATTCTCAGCATCGCAATTAAATATATTAAACAAAAAAAGATGAAATTCCAAACATTTTTACGCAAATTTTTTTTCCGAGTTCAAAATTGAATTTTTGACAGGGGTTCGAAAAATATGGAATTTTTAAAATAATATGATTTATTTTTTCTAAAAGTGGAATGTTATTTTTTTCGACATTTTTCATTACTATCTTCACTTTTTTATCCAAAGTTATGAATTGAATTTTTGGAAGGGGTTCGAAAAATGTGGGATATTTTCAATTGAAGCATTTCCCAAAATTTGTCAACATTAATATTTTAATCATTTTTTCCACACTTTCTCGTTAAAAAAAATCCAAAATGAAAATTTTTCTGACAGGGGTTCAAAAAATGTGGGATTTTCCAAAATCTGTCAACATTTATTTTTTAATCATTTTTTCAAACTTTTTTGTTTGAAAAAAATTCAAATCGAAGATTTTTTTGACAGGGGTTCGAAAAATTTGGGATTTTTCAAAGTAATACATTTTCCAAAATTTGTCAACATTAATTTTTGTATCATTTTTTTCACACTTTCTAGTTTATAATAATTCAAATTGAAAATTGACTTTGGCAGGGGTACGCAAAATTCTGGATTTTCAATGTTGATTTTGTTCTTCGCTGCGTTCAAGAACATCAAGAAATTATTTCTTTCGATGGCTCAAAAAAAGTGTTGGAAAATGAATGTTAAATTTAAATCGACGGAAAAAATTCCGTATTTTTCGCACCCCTGACAAAATCAATTTTTAATTTGATTTTTTTTAACAAGAAAGTGTGAAAAAAATGATAAAAAAAATATAATGTCAACAAATTTTGGAAAATACATTACTTTAGAAAATTCCGCATTTTTCGAACCCTTGCCAAAAGTTCAATTTTGAAGTTTGGATTAAAAAATGAAGAAAATAATGAAAAATGTTGAAAAAAAGAACATTTTACCTTTGGAAAAAATAAATCATATCATTTTAAAAATTCTTTATTTTTCGAACCCCGCCCCGGACAAAAATTCAATTTTCAACTTGGAAAAATTTTTTTTGGGCGAAAATGTTTGGAATTTCGCCTATTTTTAATACATACAATTGCGATACCGAGAGTTTATTTCAAAATGTTTTTTTCAGAAATAAAGTGTTCAACGTAAAATTCTTGTGTAAATCTCATGTTAAACTTTGAAGCTGGTTGAAAAAAAACAAAGTTTCTCGGTTTTGCTGAAATTGCGGTATATGAGAGATATCGACTTGAAACAAGCCCAGACATGATTTTTAGGCCCCTAGGTCATTTTGAAGAGGTTGTGGGTTCCCAAAATGGCGTCATTTGCGTATTTTTGGAAAAAAAGGAAAAAACAAACGAATCTGGTCCAAATGCTGGTTGATGGTGTATTTTGGTGTCATTAATGATACATTACAAGGAAAAAATTTTCGACCGGAAATGACCCATTTAAGGGGGAAAAATGGACGAAAAAATCGGGTTTTTGAATTTTTGGAGATGACGCACCACGATATCAAATTCTACAAAAATATAGGGTTGTACATCTAGACTAATTGCACAATATATATTTTTTTCAGAATTGCGCCTCTCAAAGGGGTTACCAAAATGGCCTTTGGAAAGCATAAAATGCCCATTTAACCTTTGTGCTCAAAATTTTTTTCGAAAAATTCCAAAAATCATCCTTTATACTATCTACCATTCTTGCAAGTTTGAAAAAATTTGGTTGAAAACTGCCAAAAATGTAAATTTTTAGCGAAAATCCAAATTAGACACCGCCAGAAGGCGGTAAGAGTCATCATTCTGTAATTCGATTACTCTTTTCGATAAAAGGGGGCACTAGAAGGCAATTTTCGCACCTCCTTTGAATTTAGATTTAAACCAGAGAAAAGGCATCACCAGGACACGATGTTGAAACGCCAAAATAACGTTTCTAGAATTGAAATACCCTTCATCTCATCTCAACGACCTCAAAAAATACTCAATTTTGTTTTATTTCTGTCATAACAAAACCGATAAAAAATCCAATCACCCAGATTCGAAAAATTTTCAATTTTAACGACCTCCAAAACCCTTCCAACGGCTCATCCATTCGATTACAAATTCAAACCCGACACAAAAACCAGCCTCTATCGAGCTCTTTCAATCAGTTCAAAATTAAGTACTCACCTCGACTCGTCATCCGCATACGCCAACGCCTCAGTCACTTAAATTGGCAAAAATCGCGACAAATTACCGAGCCACGATACATTAAACCGATACAGAACACGAGACAAACCACACATGTGCAATCCATTACCGTGTAATCTACGGTCGGGGAAAAGTTTTACAAAACAACGCGACCCAGCGACGGGTATTTTATCGAAAGCAATCGAAATTTTTACGCGAGTTGGAAAACAATTCCGTTTCTACGTCTGTTTTCGCCCCATCTCAACATTTCAACTCGATATACGGGACCGATATGAGACCTAAATCAGCTCACACGTTCGACTAACCACCACGACCACAAAATCCAAACTGAGAAGAAATCATTACCCTTATATATATACGTGTGCTAGCACATGCCACAGTCGACTTCCTCGCATAGGTAATTATTAATTACAAATACAAACAATCGTCTCGAATTAGGTACAAATATCTGTCCGTTAATGCTTATTCACGCAGGGATCAATTTCAACGGTGTTGTCCACTGTTCGAAGCCCATCTCCTATGTACTTTACCATTGACCACATGTCGAAGATTCTAATTAAACTAACAGTACCTTCGGACATCGGACGTACGCTGCCCAAGCCCCATTCTCGGCGTGTTAACTATAAAAGTAAACAAACTCGCGCGATGCCAATGCCACGTTCTCGTGCAAGTGTAATTTTATCATTATTCTATTGTGATATCTCGTTGATAAGCGGTTTTAAAAAATAACCCGACGTAAACGTCCATATCCTCGCCATACGATCACACTTCCTCTAGCTCTTGACTACCAAAGACACCGTTAGACCGATACAATGTCCAGTTATCAACATCTCTACGGTTTCCAATTTCTAAATTGGGGTGTTCCTCGGTTCGATTCTTTTGAAAATACACAGCTGATGAATTTTCAGGTACCCTTTCGGTCGCAGGGTTCGATAATTATCGAAATGACCGCAAACATACTACAGACCTAGTGCTCCAGTTATATTTTTTGATCGTGATGATACTTTTGGCCACAGATCATGCGATTGCATCTTTTATTCTCCTTCTTAAGATCTATTTACCAAGAAACACGTTGAAATACCAAGTTCTATGCTGTCGATCGCGTGCATCGATGATGGCATTTTTCTCCCCTCTGCGTTAACTCGTTGGTTTTACAAAACTATCTACGAGAAGCACAGGTCAACAAATGTACTTTAATTATAATAATTTTTAATGTTTATTTTCACCCCGCTTCGTCACTCGGCGCTAACTCCAGCATCTTTCTGGCCAAGTCGCCTAAACAACCGCTAATTTTATTATTATACTCGCGTTCGTTTTCAAATATACACGAGAGCTCACGCTAACTTGAAAATTTCTCACATCGTTGGTACATTTCTCGTATTCTATCCTCGCATTTGAACATATCGCCAAATATTTCCAGCTAGAATTGAATTTTCCTCACATTCTAGCTTCTAAACCGCACTTATGCTCAGTTCAATGCCATTTTAACCGTCTATATTGTTTCCGTTCTCCGTGCAAACAATCGTCTTGTATCATATTTTCGTTTTTTTGAATACAAAAAACGTACACACGACGTCAATTACACTCGTACATGTATATATCTCGATTTGCTACAAAAAAATTGTGTAAAAAATCTTTATATTACATTTACGTACGTATATACGTTTGTTTTTCAAACACGATGCACTACACAAGTTGGATATGAAAGTTTATACACAGACAGCCACGAAAGTTGACTTGTTTTTCATACATATTCAGAGCTATACGTAAATACGAGTACACGTCGAGATTACGACGAAAAAATATATATAGAATTAAATAACACTCGAAAAGGTAAACCCATCGTGATCCCACTCGACTATTACATATTTTTCCATTTCGAACGATATAAAAAATGCTGCTTTGTTTCGATTTTATAAACCGTCACAGTGACGTTCGAGTTTTGGACGAAATTTAACCGCATCGAATATTCGCGTCGAAGCGATGAAACACGACGAATGTTTCCTCGTTTCGTCGTGTTTTTGTTTCGGAAGAATTTCTGATATCTGATTAGAGTGGAAAATTTTTAGTATCGATTTATTTATGGGGTTTTCTCGAGTAGACTGATGGAAGGATTATTTTGGAATGAAAATAAGATAGAAAGATATATCGCTAGAAAATTATGGCGTTTAATAGGGTTAAATAATTTTTGATTATTTCCAAAAATTTCAAGATGAAAATAGATGAATAAACATTGAAAATATATTTTTTTTAAATATAACGAGCAAGGGTGATAATTCATTTTCTAAAACTGAAAAACTTTCATAATTGCTTCATTTGGAATAATTCTTCGTGAAATTTCAAAATAAAAAATTGTGATTCTGAGTTGAATTTTTCAATTTTTTTTCACATTTCATTAAAAAATCAGCAAATTGGAAAAAAAAAGACCCGCCGACAGATTTCGACCGAATGACTTTTTGGACAAGCAAAATCCACTACGCTGACTTTCAGATATTTTGTCAGCTTTTTTCGAACTTGAAAAAATTTTCAGATTTTTACTTGGTTTTTTGGCGTTGGAAAATTTTAGAGTTGTCAGACACATTTTTAGAATTCACTCCAACTTTTAGGCATTTTGTCACATTTTTGGACTTGGAAAATTTTTCAGATTTCCATTGACTTTTTAAACATAGAAAATTTCAGAGATAATGCTGACTTTTAGACATTTTGTCAGACACTAAAAAAAAAATTGCAAAACAACACAAATTCTAGACAAAAATCGAGCCAAAATATAAAATTGATAGCGAAATATCTAAATCTCAAAAAAAAGTTGGAAAATTGAGAATTGGCATTTTTAAATTTCGTATTGATATTCTACAGATAAAAAAAATTTCCATCGAGGAAAATTGAGAGTAATTTTGCAATATACGATTGAAATTGAACCTATACCCAATTCTAAAACTGGCGCCCTATTTTTGAGATCATTTTACAAAACCAATTCTGAAAATATTTCCAAAATGTAAAATTTTTGAACCACATCTAAGCTTTTTTTTGAAATTGGAAACATACAGTTTTATCAGAAAAGATGTTCCAATTTCAAAGCGGTTTTGAGACGTTGGTGTTGGTCTGATCTCAAAAATGGTTCGTAAAAAAAGAAAGCTCGTTTTATGACGATTTAAAAAATATCTAAACTTTTGTAATTGATTGCAATATAACTTGGGAAATCAGGGATTGAACGAGAAGAAATGCGATGTCACGTGAAAATAAAAAAATGAATTAAGATTGCAAAAATATTTATGGGCTGGATTCTCATGCACACAATAAATCGAAAAAATGTCAAGTTTACCCTCACTAAATTCAAATTTCCTCCCCCTACCCCCCAAACCCGAACAATTATTACTTTTTGCAACATTCATGAAATTATTATCGAAAATCTAATAAATCGTGCACTTAGACACTTGAAAGATTGGGAAAAGAACAGATAAGTGCTATAACAAACTTTTTTTCTTGAAAATGCCAATAAATCAACTTCTTTTTTTTTCAATTTAGTGAAATTTTCTTCAACCTTTCAGCGTCTGATGGATGAAACTTGAGTTCATTTTCACTTGTGAAAATTGAAATTTTACACAGGAAGTTGGATCACATCTAAATTATCTACTTTCATTCTCCGGTGTGAAATTTTCTATAAATTGAAAAAAATTACATCTAATTTCTCACCATAAAATAAAAAAAATTTAGCCCAAAAATTGCAATTCCATTTTCCTCAAATTTTTTTACAATTGCAATTTTTTTTTAAAAGTTGAAATTTTTAATTTTTAATTTAGATATTTTAGGGACTCAAAAGACCCAAAATAGATAATTTGTATACTTTTATGAGAAATAAAAAACAAAATGAAGAAATTATTAGGGGATTTTGGAATTGAATTGAAAATAGGCACAGGAAATCATGCAGATTTTAAGATTAACCAATGTTTTTTGAAAAGTGACGATTCCTATGATAAAATAAAAGTAAAAATGGGAATATTTCGTCTCACTGCACTCTGAAGGTTCCCCGCAAATGACTGACGAAAAAGTTCACTTATACCTTGATTTCAATACAAGAATCAAAGATGAAAATTTCGAGAGAATGATTGCCAAAGTGTAAGATTTTTTCAAAAATTATTCTAGAGCGAAATTGTAGTAGGTATTTTATATATTCCTGTTCAAAAAATGCAGTAAATGAAAATTTGTTCTCAAAAATATTCAATAAATAATGTACAAAGTAGGATTTGACAATATTTCACCCATCTTTTCAAATACAAAATTCAGTGTTAAAAAACGAAAAAATTATGTCGTTTTTGTTTCGTTTCGTCCAACGAAAACGTGTACATCGTTTTTCGTTTTTTTGGAAAAACGAAAAAAATTTTGTTCTTTTTTTAAAAAACGAAAAAAGTTTTTTTTTTAAAGGAAAAAATTTTGTTTTTTTTAAAAAACAAAAAAAAATTTGTTTTGTTACGTTTTTTTTGTTTCCTACATTTTTTGGTTTTCGTTTGTTTTTAAACTTTTTTTTTTAGCATTTTTTAAACAATTGTGAGACATTTATTTATACCCATCAAAATAGAAAGAACGCTAAAGAACGTTTAAAAACTCTAAAAAAGCGTATAAAAACGTTTAAAAATAAAAATGTCAAAAATACGTTGGAAAAACAACAACAAAAAAAAATTAAAAATTAAAAAACTTGAAAAAGATCCATTTTTTTGTTTATTATAATTTTTATCAATTTCATTTTTCGTTTTCATCAAAAACGAAAACGTTCAAAAATAACTTTTTTGTTTTGTTTTCGCTTTTAAAATGTTTTCCAAACATTGAATATAAAATTCCATAATTTTTTCGAAAATTTTGAAAAATTTTGAAAACACATTTCCTGAACGAATTTTCATTGTAAATTGAAAATCAGCTCATATAATTTCTTCATTTTTTTATGAAAGTATGAAAATGTTCAATTGTGGGTCATTTGAGACCCCAAAATATTTGAATTACAAGCTCAAAATTTCCACTTTTTTTTAAACTGCATTCATAAAAAAAATTGGCGTGGGATGAAATTGAAATGTTTGCTCTACACATAGTCAAATGTTTTTTTTTTCATTTTGTAGTAAATCTTACACAGGAGTCAGGAAAATGAAAATAGATAAGTAATTTTAAATTGTTTCTATTTTTTGTGTGAAATTTCAAAATTACCTCGCGCCCTAACTCAACTTTAGTCAACATGATGCAATACAAAATTGTTAAATTTTATCCATCAGATCTCGCCTGAGCACAAAAGGGTTAAAATACTAATACTTTTTGGTGGAGGGGGAAATAAATAATGAAACTGAGTCACCATAAAATTCAGAATTATCTTTATCATACATTGTATCATGTTTGTTAACTTGGAGACATTTATTATTATAATTTTTATTCTTGACTGAAAACTCAATTTTTAGAAGAAAAAAAAATACCAAGATTATACATCTAAAATCTATTCAAAACATAGATCCCGTAAAATAACACAAAAAAATACAAAATATACTTTTCGAAAAACAATACTTCGATACTCTTTCTCACAAAAATTTCATCTCCAAGCTAAGAAAATTTCCACCACAACCAATTCAGCTTTCCTCTTCCCCAAAGGCCAAAACCAACACAAACCCTCAATTTTCCTAAAAAACACAATTTCCAACCCACTTCAAAATTTCGCTCGAACTGGAAAAAATAAAAAACATACGTTCGGTAGTGTTTTTATACCATTACACAAAACTCTCGAGTCTCAACATCGCCATCAAACTGTTAAAGCCTTCAAGTCACATACAAAACGTATACATGACTAACAAACCGAAGCTAAAAATATTATCATTTGGAAAACATACAAATACATGTACGAATGATACCCGACATGGAAATGGAAACATTTACTGCGATCGTTAACAAGACAAGCCAAAGCCAATTTCGTACACTACTCACAGTAGCATATAGGACAAACCGTATCGAAAAGAAGACTTTTATGGTTTCGATGAATATACCAAAAGTATACATAATATACTACATTTTTCGAAGACGAGAATTTGAATAAAAATAGATATATTTTTTCAACACTCTGATCGTTTTTTTTTTTTTTTCGTCAGTATGTAAAACACGTTACTCCAATAATTAAAAAAATTAATCAGTAAACGGCTCGTGTCTTGTTATTGAATAAAGCATTGGCACATGCCGGCAAATATGTATTAAAGAGGTATGCTCTCCAGTACATGACACGTTAACAGAATAGTAAAGTAAAACGTACCATACTCTGGTGGTATTTTGCAACAAGTAGTTCGCCAAACATTTCACGATGGCTAATGTATTCGAAAGGTCTCAAGAATGATGATTCCGCTTTATGATATCATAAAAGTAAATGCATTTTAGGGTATCCGGAGACCTACGTTTTTCTAACTAGATTAGAGGCTCGAGTACAAAGAAAATCTATTTTGCAATTTTTCCTCTTCTCGTCCACGGTCGAGAATAATATCGTATTTTTACGCGTTGTTAGCTCGCATGCTTGGCTAGATTTATTAAAGAAAATACGTTCAATTTGGCTTGATATTCGCGACAACGTTTTATCACTTATTTCACGTTACAATTTCCCATAAGGGGTATCATTTCGACGTTTTTATAACTCTATCGTGTTTCAATTAAAATAATAAAATTTTAAAAGCGTCGTACCCGGCGAAATAATGCACGAAAAAACGACAATATTGACATTTCATTTTTAAGATAGCACGATCCCAGCGTATAATATTTTTTATCATTAAATAAAACGTCGAATTCGAAGAGGTACACAGCGTATTCGAAGCTGATGGTGATGTCGAACTCGGCGAATAGATTTATTTTGAATGTCACAATACGACGTCGACTTTACAATAATACGTTTTACAAAGGCAACAATTGACATTTATTTGGAACATTTTACACGTAATATTTTTACCAGCGTGTTACGACAGCAGAATTACAATCATTGAATCATTTAGCTTTAGCGTAAGGTGTTCGATTTTATTACTCGTGTAATACTGCGGAAAAAATACCAAGGTGATGTTATAAAGAGAGACTTTTCCTTAAGTTTTATTTCATTTACGAAATAATATTCCGAAAGCTAATTTTTATTTTTTTTAAAGACCATAAAAACTTTTCAAAAAGTTGCTTCAATAAAATGAACTTTTTTCATACGTCTTTGAAAATTACCAAGTTGTAAGGAAATACCCTCCATTAAACTTTTTTTTATCGTCGCTACATTGCAAAGTAGCTGAGGAAAACGCGCCAAAAGCCCATGCAAACAATATCGAAAAAAAAATAACGTCGGATAATTTCAACGAAATTGTCACTCAAAAAAAGGTCAATTTACAAAATAACCCGTATTACGTTGCGTAAAAACCAAACAATTCGATTGCACTATGCGAAGACATGTAAACAAACACAACCGAACGTTCGAATAACGTTCGCATTACGTATTCTAAAACACAAAAAAATTTCAAAAACACAAATTACCTGTATTTATATTTTAATGAATCCTTATAACACATGACTCGACCATGATGAAAGTAAAGATGATATTCTGATGAAAATTCAAATTACAACAGCAAACATGGCATTTATAGAAAAAAAATCAACAATATAACACTCCAACTTCACCGTAATCACAATTATTCACAATAAATTCGAAATTAGCGAAACTATTAGGTCAACGCGATTTCCAAAAAATAATATAACAAAGCGATATTACAATTACAAGTATAAATGAAATTCGACTTGAAAAAGATATGTACGTTAAATTATTTACAAAATATCGCGAAAAGAATCCGACATTAAACAGGAACGCGGTAACAAACCCTACTCCAACACGTGCGGCGAAATACTGAACTGAAAGTAAAAGATGAATTGACATTACGTTTCGCGTACAAAACCACTTGTGTTTCTCCAGTTACGACGAGTACGATAACTAGCGATCCTGCTGCATAGCGGTAAAACGAGAATAAAATATGTTGAATGATATTTAAAAGCTATTGTTGAAATTTTTTACTAACGAGGGTAAGGGTGATTTTTATATTTGGGTTTTTTTGCCCTACTTTTCACATAGTAGATAGTCCCCTGATTTTCCGATCTTTTATGTTGTAAGGTTTGTAATAAAGTTATAAATGCCAGGAAAAAATTAATTTGTGTGGCGTAAGAATTACTCGGGGTAATTTTTCAGCATAAAAAAAGTAAATAGGTATAAAGGTATTTCAGACTTTGAAAGATTAATTTTTTTCAACTTTAATGTAAGAAACTATTCTTGCGAAATTTCATCGCTTTGTTTTCATTCTGTAATTTAATTTATCAAAAAATTTCATTTTATGTGGGCACTTCAAAGAAAATGAAAAGGATTGTGAGTAAAAAAAAAAAAAAAAAAAACACACACAAAAGGTGATTCACTTCTTATAAATTGGGTGTTCGGTAATCTTTTATAGCATAGCTTAAAAATAATAATAGTAGTAGGTAAATAAATTGAAAAAATATAAAAACGCTGGATGATGTTAAAATTGAAAGCGAAAATGTTCTTTTATTTTAATTTAACTAATTAATTAATTTAGGTGCATAATTTATAGATTAGGTACCTATTCATTTTATAAGAATCAAAGTTTAGCAAATTATTATCATCATATATTATGTTTTTATGTTCAATTTCAACTTGATGATTCCTCATTTGATTCCAGTTCCCAGGGATGGTAAATGCTCAAGCATTTTTTCTCGCCGGCAAATTTCCAGAAAATTCTCACACATTGAGAATATTCTTGAACATTTGAGCACCTGTGAAAATGCCGTAGAAATGGTCAAAAAATCATGAATTAAATCCACAAAAGTTGTAAAAATGGTAAAATTTTCTTTACGTAACAATCATTCAAAATATGATAAAATTGGCCAAAAAAACCCATGAAAATCGTCAAAAATGTTGTTGAAATTATCAAAATTTCAACAAAAATCATCAGAAATGTGTACAATTAACGAAAATTCTGTAAAAATAGCCATAAAATAATGAAAACTGCCAAAAATCTTGTAAAAATCATTTAAAAAAAAAAAAGAATATTCTCGACATTTTTCTATTTTTTTTTTTTTTATTAAAAGTGTCGGTACTTCACTTTCTACTTTTTATTATGAATTCTGATTTTAAAAAAAGTATTGCTGAAAAGCGAAAAAACTTTTTTGTTTGTAAAAAACCAAAAATGATAAAATCGATGTTTAAAACGCGTTTTAAGTAAACAAAAAAATTGTAAAATTTCAATGTACTTATTCTTCAATGTATTCGTCGAAATGTCGAGAAAATAAGTGAAAATCAAATCAAAAAATTGGTTTAAGCCTTCAAACTAAAAAAGAACATAAGTTTTAAACGTTGTTCTATTTAAAACGCAATCTTTGTTTTGTTTTTTTTTAAGTCATGTTCTAAACTAAAGTAAACATAACAGCTCTGCAGGTTGTAAAACGTAATGAACAAAAAAAAAACAAGATAACGGAATAACGAAAATAATTAAGAAAAACTAAACAAAATAACAACTTTGAATGAACAAAAGATGGAATAAAATGAAACGTAAAATTTTGGAAATAACAAAATAATTTCGTTTTTTGTTTCGTTTTTTTTACAAAATGAAAATTGAAAAAATAAAAGAGTAATTAATTTTTAATTTTGCGAACCGTTTAGAGCAGAACTATTCGATGATTTGGACTTGGAGCCAGTGTTGGTGAAACGGATTGAATAAATATTTAGGTTTGCTTTTAAAGCATGGAGCAGAACCGTTTGGAACAGAACCACATAATGAAAAATTATTTAATCAAAATTGATCAACTCAAATCAACTCAGAATTCACTTTGATATAATATTTTGTGATTTCAACTTTCATCAAATTTTAATTTTAATTAATGTGTTATTTGGAATTTGGATCTATCTTGCTTGATCCTTGATTTAACTGATAGACTTTGATGATATGATCAACTTTATGAAATGGTTTGATGTTAATTGTTAGATCAAATTTTATCAAAGTATTCTTTGATTGATAAGTAGGCACCTACGTCTTGATCTTTGAATTCTTGATCAGTGATAAATATAAAAGTAAAATATTCAAATTAGACATAGGTATCCAGAGAATAGGGAGTTCCGGAACGTAACTGTTTCTATAATATCAATAACCGGAACATAACCAATATTTTGAACATGAAAAACTGAAACGGAATGATTTTGATATTTAAGAAACGTTGGAACGAAAAGGAGCGTAATAAGTACCTAATCTTAAAATTCCGGAAAAGAATATCTAAAATCAAACAAAATATCTAAAATCAAAAATCAATTTTTTTTTTAAAAAACGTGAAAAATAAAAAGAATATTTTCGTTTTGAGATTGACAACACTGAAATTATGATAGCAACTGATAATAAAAAACGATATCAAATCAACAAAAAGTATACAAAAACAAAATGGAAGTTTTGTTTCTGTGTTTGCATTGATATTCATTTTCTTTCTAATTATGAAGTAAGATGTAATTCATTAGCACTTTATTATCTCATATAGCCTAAAATTTTTCTATTAGACATCCTTACAGATAGTTGCAAATCACCAGAATAGTCAACCTTGATCACGATGTAGCTATTTTTAGGTAAGCCGCACATTTGTATACCATTATCATTTTATCTATTTAATAATTAGTAAACTACGAGCTAAATAACAAAGAAAACATCTGTCTCCTTAATATGAATCATATCAAATATAATATACTCGTAAATATGTAATTAATTTCAGATTGTCGATTTTTGGTATAAAGCTGCGTGTTTCGAGTTTCCACGTAACCATTCTAATTTCCGCTCAAAACCGAGGAAATTTTATATTCCATTTAGCGTACCTACGATTATTATATAACCAACATGAACATGCGATTAAAAAGCTGAAAAATTAACATAGACAGTATAGAAAAATACGAAAGGTAACGCAACTCCAACCAATTTTATGACTCTATTTCGCCCGAAATATCGCAAAATAATTGAATTTTTAGATACTTTGTAGCGATACGACGAATCGGAATAAATTACCGGTCAAGTTGACCTTCTCACTATTAATGATTACTTATATTCGCCGGCGAAAAATTTGATTTGTAGTGCACGCATATGTGATGTGCGATACTAAATAACGTATAGCAGAAATGTATTTGGAAAGTGGATTTTTTCCTAATTGAGATATTAACGTTGTTGATGCTTGGTCGAATATTTCCAGCGTTTATGCAAATTAATATGAATTTTTCGAAATTAAATTTTTTGTGCTATGCATTTCGTTGAAAAGGTTTCCTCGCAAATATTAATTTATCGCGGTTATATCTCGTTTTGAAATATATTTGTCAAGTGAATATAAATTTTATCGTATTAAAACTTTGAAATGATTAAGTACCACATTAGCTGGAGCGAGATTACTTTATTCCACATTAACGGCAGAACGATTAGCGGTCATGGATTTATCAATAGGTGTCTGGTAGCGTTATTACAATGTTGCTATGTTTATATGGTTGCAGGTTTCTTTTTGGGTACAATACAACAACAGACTACACTCCGAGTTGGCACGAGTCTCTGAAAATTCGGACTCTTAGTCGAAATGCGCGAGTCTTCGAAAATTACGACTCTGAGTCTCCCGACTGCGAGTCTTTAGTGAAAAATATTGAAAAGACTCAGAGTCTCA